>JAOPJG010000021.1:7283-23226 GCA_027478255.1 Dispira simplex | reverse complement strand
GGGGGGGGGATATTCCAGTGAGTAGATTTATAGACAAGTATTTTACTGTTCCAAGTGACCGTTTCTTGTCCTGTGATATATATATATATATATATTTACTTTTATAAAAATTAATAGTTACTTGGAGTAATTACCTCTTTTCATCTTTACAGACTTTTAACGGCTTAAAATCCTCATTTTGGAGCGACCTTGCATTCGCGACTAGACCATGGAAACCATCTTTCGTGAATTTCAAGACTACGATTTTGACCACGACACCGAATTCCAAACCGGCCTGACACGTCTAATTACCACTACGAACCTGTCTGCTACTGACTATGTAGACGAAGCTACCTTGCTCAAGTTCAAATGGTATTATTTTTGTCGACGATTTCAACCGTTTTCGTTGGACGATTACCAAAAATGGGTTCAACGTCAAACTCTGCCGTCAACAGTGAATGAAGCAATCATTAGCGTCAAAAACGACACACCTACAACAACGGATGAGAAAAAGGACGACACACCAACGCACCCTTTGGGATTTGCCGAACTTTGTCAAAAAATTCTAGCGGGAGAACCTATTCCTGGAATTCGGGTAATTCCCGACACTGTCAGTCAACAACCACCTTCACGCTCCCAAATGACCCCTAGGAAAAAACCCTGGGAAACCACTACCACCCACCAGATGGAATGATTCAGTAACTAAATATCAAATCAACCATACATTTGTGTAGATAAACTATAATATATTTTTGTGTTTGTTGGTAGGTTCAAGCAATATGTTATTAATCGGAAGGAAAAAAAATAAAAGCGAGTGTAAATACTCAACCGCTAACAAATTCAAAATGATAGTGTAAAACCCTGTACTTCTAATATCCCCAAAAAAGCGTGAGGCCTGATATGCGGCGCTTACACATTACGACGAGTATATTCCACGTTAGCAGGACTCAAAGGCATAATAAACATTCGGGTGAAATCAGGCTTGGCCATACCCTTGTCCGTCAAGGAGAAATCAAATTCCCGAATAAGGGTAGCCAAAATGGTCTTGATTTGCATGTAAGCAAAAGGTTCCCCGATACAACGATGACGTCCGGCTCCAAAGGGAAGATAAGGACTACGGGCACTGGTGGTTCGGAGCACTCCAAAGCCATAGTCTACTTCGTCATTGGCCACTTTTTCGTCGGTCGAGGGTACATAATCCTTTTTGGCGTCTTGCATCCAACGGGTTGGTCGGAATTCGAGCGGGTTACGGTAGATCTTGGGATCAATCTGGGTAACCGCGGGTGAAGCCATCAAATAATGACCTTCGGGAATGACATAGTTGGTACCAGGGAACTGGATAGGTTTGATAACCTTGCGCAAGATCTCGATAATAGGAGGGTGCAAACGCAAGATTTCGCTCACCACACTGTCCAGCAAGGGCATCTGTTTAAGAGCATCAAAAGTCAGGGGGGCATCTTCACTACCAAGCACTTCAACCTGTTCCGCACGCAGCTTGGCCACCAGTTCGGGGTTTTCAGCCAAGTGTAACACCGACCAGGATGTGGTGGCCGAGCTGGTATGTTGACCGGCCATGAGCAGAGCAATCATAATACAGGCGATTTCCTCGTGACTCAGAGTACGCCCGTTCTTATAATTGCAACTGAGCAAATGGGAAATCATGTCGGGGTTACCACTGTCCGGTTTGACGCTACGCTTTTTGATAATCTGGAGATAGATATTCTTGAGGGTAATGTGGGCAGAGTCACGACGACGGTAACTTTCCAAAGGCAAGTTTTCAAACAAAAAGTTGAGGGGGGTAAACCCATTGTCCAAGTCGTGGTAAAGGTCGGCCAAGGTTTCGTCCAGTTGGGAACGCACGTCAGGGCCAAACAAGGTACGCGAAGCCGTCAACGTGATCAATTCGGCCGTGGCCTGCACCACTTCCACCACACCGTGCTTTTGGTCCCAACGTTTGACGAACTGTTGCGTTTCTTCTACAATCATGGGAACGTAGGCACGCAGGTTATCGTTGGTAAGTGCGTTTTTCATAAACCGCTTTTGTTCCATAAGCACACTATTGTGCACATCGTACACCACCCCTTTACCAAACACGGGTACCGTCAATGTTTTATACGCTTCCTCGGCAGAGACATGGGCCAGTTTGGCGTTAAAGAAAAAGTTGTTACCGTCAGCTCCTACACACACCGTCATGCGATGGCCAAACACCAACATGGTGTACACATCTCCGTAGCGGGCGCGGTACTTTTTGAAAAAGTCGATAGGACCAAGCCCGAATTCGAACATGTTACCAAAGAACGGTAGAATATATGGTACCTGAGGAGGAGAGTGAGGGTCGTGCAACAACCGCTGTTCAATTTGGGCCCAGAGTAGAGCAGTCAGAACCAGACCCATCACGGCCGTGAGGACCATGAGGGAATTGGAGGAGCGAATCGTCTCCACATAGGGAGATTCGAAGAGACGGGCTGTGTTAGCCAACACACCCAGAACCATTATTACTAACGGGTAGTACGATAAGTAAAAAAAACGAGTTTAAATAACTCGTCGCTGAGAAAACAAAGTAAAAGAGAGGTGAAAAAAAGAATAAGAAGTGCTGCTACCAGATATACAAATATTATTTCAGGAAGTTATATGAGTCCAGTGGGCTAATTAGTGAAAAAAAAATTAGAGAGAGAGGATAAGTGGATGGAGTTATAAACGATTGGTGGACTGTACTTATTGGTTAATATAAGCGGAGCCCACTCACTTTAATGCCTATACACAACAGGGTTAGGATAGATCATGCCATTTTGCCCTTCCTAAAATATTTGCGCATATTCCTTTTTTTATTTACTTTTGTTCCCTGAGACGATTCATCGGTTAATTGCAGAGTTTCTGAAAAAAAAATTAGAGTAAATCTCCAAGAGTACTTTCACATGCCAGCTGTATAAAGTTTATATAGAGGTTTAGCCCACCTTTACCGCTTATGTCAATGCTATTTTTTTTCCACAAAAAAAATGCTCTCTAGGCTTAATCTCGTAAAGTGATTGGATCCAGTGAGAGCTAGACATCATGCCACTCATTCTGTCTGTGATTTCCTTTCCCGTCATTTATTTTCTTTGCCTATTTTTGTCCCATCGACCTTGGAGTGCTGAAAAGCCAAAATTACCAATCAAAGATCGCACACAGTTTTTCAGGACCTGAAAATGGCACCATAATCCCACAGCGTTGGAAATAGTAACGTCACATGCCAAAGCATGGTAACGGTGGGTATATTTAACTACTATTGCCACCAAGTCATCGTACCCCACATCACCACCCATAGTGAAAAAAAAATAACGATCAAGCCCAGGCAAGAGGTGGGGGATTCATAAAGTAGTCACAGTGTAATTGTACATCATAGAAAATCCACGCTATATTGCGTTACCAACTCTCCTTGAAAGCGCAGCTAGTATCGATATTAGCAAGTACTAAAACAATCAAAACGACCATTCAATCTAAAAAAACCGAAACTCAAGATAGCAGAATCGAAACCCACTAACCGCCCATCTTTGCAATGAGGTCATCACAAATGCCCATCAAGTCGGCGTTTTCCTTGGTTTTGGTCTCGATACTGGCTTCCAACGTTTTAACTTTGGACTCGGCTTTAGAAATTTGTACCCGCATTAAAGAAATTTCCTTGTCCTTTTGCGCTCGAACTTTGTTAATTTCGTCATTGGCCTCACAGATCTTCTTTTCGGCGTGTTCTTTTAGCGTTTCAAAGTTCTGCTCGGCAATCTTGATATTTTCCTTCAATAACTCAATTTCGGCAGCACTGCTTTGCGTCAATTTGTCAAGTTCTACCTGTAACGCTTCGTTGCGACTGGTCAGACTTGTAATGGTTTGTTGTAGATTGTCCACCGATTCCTGTAGGGTCTCCCTTGCACTTTCCGCTTTGAGCATGGCCACGTCGTGTTCCTCGTTTTTGCGTTGGGAATCTTCGATACACCGGTTGAGCGTTTCAGCGTAGTCAGACAAAATAACACTAATTTCATCCTTTTCCTTGCGTTCTGCTTCCAAAGACCGTTCCAAAGCTTCCAGGGCTTGTTGATGGGCTTCTTCTTTTTTACATAGTCGAGCTTCGTACTGTTTCTTGACTTCTTCCATTTCGAGGAAACTGTACTTGGGAATCTTGTCCGGCGATATAAAATCGTTACGCACGGTGTCCAACAGTGACGGAGCGGGTGTGACCGGAATGAGCCAAGACGGAGGGTACGATTGCGTATGTTGTGAAATTCCTCCGGACTGATGAGCTTTGGATAAGGGAGTTTTCATTAGTAGATCTGGTACATCTCCCGATCCGTGTTGGATGGGACTGGCCGGTGCGGCATTAAATTGTGTACTGCCGGAGAGAAACTTGGCCGGAGCGGGGGTTTGTAGTAGGATGAGAGGAACGTCAGCTTCGTCTTCGCGCTGTCTACGTATCGAGGCCAGTAGATCCTTTTCTATACGTTGACGATCGGCCGGTGTGACCTGAGTAAGGGCAGCGGAGACATCGGGGTGTACCATATACGTAGTACGTGGTTGTTTGCGAGGAGTGATCGCTGGCTTGTCCGCGCCTTCTTTTCCTTCTTCAGAGTCTTCGTCGTCGCCCCGTATATGAACCGCTTTCCGCGATGACGACGGAGTCGAAGCGGAGTTGTTCTCTTCCGTCTGCATAGCTGTTGGTTCGTTTGTGGGAGGTGATTCCTCAGAATCGGACTCGGAAAAGTCGTCGTCTTGGATAGTATGTATAGTATCAGGGACCAACGAAAACCGCACCTGGGATTTCCGCCGTTGGTACAGTTCTTTGGCGCTCTCCGCAGAGGGGGAACTCATCGTTTTAGGGACTTTCTCCGGGATGTCTATTTCGGGTATTAACGTGGTTGGCGCCGTAGTGTCTCGTGGTACCAAAGTGACTCCGTTGGCATGTGACGGAGACTGGGGTTTGTCGGAGTCGGGTATTTCGTTGGCTGAATCCAGCATGGGAGTATCTACTGGTGAGGACTGGGCTGTGTCACTAAATTGCATGGCCCATTCATCGGGGATTTTAATGTCACACGTGCGACGACGTTGGATCAGAGTCTGTTTGTCTACCAGCGGTTCCGAAGCTGCCAGGAGGATGGGACTCGACTTTGGAGAGACGGGTTTGGCTAGAGGGTCGTCCATAGTACCATGTAAAATGGGACTCGTCAATGAGAGTGGAAAATAGTGCCAGTTACCAAAGGTATATGACAAGAAAGTAAATAAGTACGACTAAAGGTGTCCTCTTAACTGTTCGCAAAAACCAGGAATTATAAACGGATAAATAAATATGAAAAATATTTACATCCGTTACGTTATACAGCTATCAATAATAAACATAGCATTCTTTGTTCGTCGGCTCTATTGTTTTTTAAGCTTAGTGTGTGTGTCGTTTTAAACTCCACTTGATTGTTTTGGGTTACTAAAGAGGGCGCTCATTGGTCACATCCAAGGAAATCCACCGCCACAGATTTATTATCCCATGGGAAATCGTGGTAATTTTTTCTTACGATAAAAAATACAAACAAATCATAAACAAAAAAAAACTCAGTGCGAATATCTGCCATAGCGAAGGGAGTGAGTTTATAAGGTTAGCCGAGTTCTTTGGCAAGTCACATTCACCCATTTGTTCCCGGGTTTACCTAATTAAATCACCTTGTATTAGTCGACTTTGGTTCCTCACCACAAAATATGACTCGAAACCAGGAGGCTGCCACGGACCCCATCACCAATTTTAACCAAGTAACGTCCAAGCTGGTATGGTCCAAAACGCTTCACCAGCATCCGACCCAGTTGCGAGTGCTACTCCAGGCCTTGTTATCGTTACTGGACAATGCGTGGGTAGCCCGACGAGTGTCCCAGCAGTTGAACAGCGCCGAAATTGGGTGGTTTCTTCTTCCCTCTACGAGTGAACATGGTAATTATCACGAAGAATGGCCACCTTGCAACACCATTCACTGGGTTCAACAATTGGTGACTTTATTGTTTGCCGAAGAGGACTTTGAGCCTGTCGTCGAGACTTGCCTGTTGGCAGTATTGACCTCGCCGTCGGTGGGCCAAGTATATCTTTGTTTTCCGCAAGTATTCACGACTGTTATAGTGGATAGGGTTTGCCAACGAGTGTGGGAGTCCAAACGCAGCGAAGCGATTCGTATTCAATATGTACAATTCCTGAGACTGGGTTTAGAAACGGGTTGTTTACCTTGGGATAACAGTCCACACCAGGCCAATTTTTTAAAAGCGTGTGTTGATACTATTCGTTTCCCTCATAATATGGCGTCCCCAACTTCGTCTTTTACTTCCTCATTATTCCCCAGTGATCCCTTGATAGTGCCACGCGTCCTTGCGTATCTGTTAGATCGGTTACCTGTAGTGGTTGATTACCTTCGCCAGATGCCCGATGCTAGAAAGTTTTACAAAGTTCTGGTCAGCAGTCTCAACGACCAAGACTCTACGGGAACCCTACTGGCTTTGCGTTGTTTAAACAGCGTGCTGATCAATGATCCGTTACACGGCAGAATTTTCAACTCCGCCAATATCCGGGAAACATTACAATTGATTTTACACGTCATGGCTCGAACCGATTCGGTCGAGGTGTTGCGGTCGGCTATTACTTTGTGGGGCGACTTCCTACTGCGACCCAACCTATTCCTCGTGATATTCACTTACGAGTCATGGCGAAAAGCCCTGAATGAATTTTTAGCGTACCAGTGGAGAGATCAGGAACGCCACGAGGAGGTGTATATCTTTTTGGGAGATTTACTACGGTGTCGAGTGTGTCCAGATATATGCTATGAGCTGATAAATGAATACAATGTGGTGGATACGCTGGTCAAGGAGATCCGTGACCAATACCTTTGGACACCAACCACCACTGAGGAACCCCCTGCATGGGGTCCTCCTCTGGAACACTCTCGGGCGGTCGATTTTCTGGTTCTATTAGCTAGTTTAGAGGTTGCGGGGGACATTGCTCAAGCGCAACTGTGTCCATCTGTAATCCACCTTGCGGAACAGGCACTCCAACATCTGATCTCGACCCTTTCTAACGGTCTGATACCTACTCTGACTAGTTTTGATTGCAGCACGGCAACGAATAGTATTCTACTACTTCACCGACTGGTTAACACCGTCTGGGTGCAACGTTACCTTCCCAACAGTTGGTACGCATCCGTCGGTTCGGCGATAGCTGCTTGGGTAGAACGTTTCACCGGGGACTACCTCGAACGACTGTGCACTACCAGCACCTCTAACGAATCTTTTGTTAGTAGCACCAATGAGTCTGAAGGTTGTCGGCTGGCATTCTTGGTATGGTGGGCGACCTGGCTCCGGAAGCACGGCACCAGTGACCGCTCCACCCGGGCACAGCTCACTTTGATAACCACCCAGTTGATGACATCAGCGAACATGTGGTGGATCCTGACCACGTTATCCACCCGTTCTACCAACCCAATCGTATTGACCCTTCTCCACGTGTTGAGGTGCACATGTCCTACCATTAGATTGACTTTAGACCACTTTGTGGCCCAGTCACACCAGGATGAAGTAAAACGAACCCGAAAGGCCCAACAGCAGATTTCAGAACAAATCCATCTCCAGAATGAGATGGAAAGACTTAACGCGCAAATCCGCGACCAGTTATCCCTGGAAATCACTCACGAACAGCGTATTCAAGAATTGGAGCAAGAGAACCGGCGCTTGGCCCAGGAATTGGAGGCATCCCAAGCTGATCGCCGTACTTTAGGTCGTTACCTCGAAGAAGCCGGGCGTAAAGGGGAACAGTTGGAACGCTCCTTGCAAGATATCCAGGTTAAACATAACCAGGTAGAAGAAACAGCATTCGAACGGCAAACTACGATACAGAACCTCGAAATCAAACTAGAAACGTGCCAACAAGACCTACAAATTTATCAGGAGGATATACAGGTGCAGGAAGAACGTTGGACAAAGACCGTACGCCAGTTACAGCAAGTCACTGAGAAACTTACCACCGCCTGCGGTACGATCACCGAGTTACAAGACCAGCTACGACAAGCCGAGACCGTCCGGACCGAATTGGCACAGGCCAAGGCCGTCCAATCCCAATTGAGAACAGACTTGCACCAGGCCCAGGAAGACCTACTTCGAGCCAAAACGGAATTGTCCGATCGTGAAGACGCCTACCAACAGGTCTCAATGGACTTGCGTCAGCACCAAGTTTCACTCGCCAAAGTCACCACACATAATCAACAGCTTCAACAGAAACAAGACGAAGTGATGGAGAAACTCGAACGTCTGCGTCAGCTTAATATGGATTACGAGGAACAGCTTCAGCAACAACGGGCAGAATTGGCACAACACGAACAAATCGCCGGGATGTTTATGGCCCTGTATAAAAACAAGGCGTCCGAGTTAAGTCCGGAGCCGTCCCCTACTACTACCACCGGCACCATTGCTACTGATGAGTAGTTTAGTATACTCATTTAACTGCCAAATACGAATTAATGCAAAATCTATCTTTTCTAATTCGATGCCAACAAAGTATGGAGTCAATATCTTCCTCAAACCTAACAAATTCATGGTCTGGAGTAATAGAAATGTCGGGGTTTAATTACACGATCGATGTTAAGAATCCAAGAGTTTTCCTATTTAATGTATAGTATAGTAAAATACTGTGTCGCCAATGGTGTAGCAAACAACTGAAAATAATTCCGAATAAATCTCAGCGTACCCCCGACGACTAGAGTTGTCATGTTTTATGGTATGTATGATTTTTTCCATACCGCTTTTTACCATCATTTTGTAATTTTCTTGACCCCCTTTTTTTATATATAAAACAAACAAGATCCATGGTTGCCACCCGGAGCTGGAAGTCAAAGGTAATTGGTCCATAAACAAGCGATAATATTACTCCATCAATACGCGGGGAAGTGTCATAGCGTAAAACTAAATCACTTTCACTTCGCCCCTCATTGCCTTATAAATATCATGGCAAATAAATAAAAACCGAAAACATGAAAAACCCCAATAGCAAACCCTTTAAAAAATCAAGGTTACTCTTTAGAAGCCATTTCGTTGACCCACATCCGGGCGTTGACAAACATGTGGAACCAAGGAGAGTTTTCACCCCATTGGCCGGCTTGGGAAGGGGGTACCCATGAGAGGGAGGAAGTCCGCGTAACACGTTCGGGATGAGGCATCATCGCCAAAACACGACCGTTGGGCGTGGTCAACCCCGTGATACCCCGTGGAGAACCATTGGGATTAGCCGGGTACCGCTCCGTCACTTCACCTTGGTTATCTACATATTGTAGAGCTACCAAGCCCTGGGCAATGCAATTTTCCATGGCGGCTTGACGGGCTTCAGGAGTAGTTCCGGGGAATTCGGCCCTACCTTCACCGTGGGCACTGGAAATGGGTAATAAGGAACCCACCATGCCGCGGAAAAAGATACAGGGGGTACGAGTGGGTTCTTCGGTGGAACGAGGATTATACCAAAGAGAACCGGTGGGGTTGATCTGGACTCTCGGGAATCGTGCTTCAAACTGTTCACTCTTGTTACGCAAAAACGTGGGCCAGTTCTCCGTACCCGGAATCAATTCCTTAATTTTGGACAAGAATTGACACCCATTGCACACACCCAATAGGAAAGTATCTTTACGTTCCTGAATAAAGTGTTCTAGTTCGGCCCGGGCCCGTTGGGACAAGAGGCAACTCAGGGCCCATCCGGAAGCGGCACCCAATACATCCCCATACGAGAAACCACCGCAAAAGGCTAGACCAGATATGTTGGCCAAGGTGATTCGACCAGCCAAAAGGTCCGACATGTGGATATCTACGGCTTCGAATCCGGCGCTGAAAAAAGCGTGGGCCATTTCCAAGTGACCGTTTACCCCTTGTTCACGAACGATACCTACGCGGGGTCGTGTAAAGGTCGGGCTGGCCAAGGTGGGCGATTCTAAAATACCCTGGAGTGTTGTCATGTCGTCTCCGGGGGAAAACGTCAATCGGTAGTTCAATCCCGAATTATGGCCCACCGCCAGGGCCTGGTATTCCTGATCGGCACATTCGGCATTATCCCGCAGACGTTGCATTTGGTGCGAAGTGGAAGTCCAAATCTGGTGCACCAGAGGCACGGAGCCGGTGTAGACAACCTGGTCACGGTGTGTAAAGGTAATATTGGTAATCAGGGAATCCTTGGTATCGTGCACGGGGGAACCCACGCGACCGATACGATGAATATGGGCCGGCGGGAACCCTTGACTGGCGAACAGGTCCACCAAAGTCGCATAGTGTTCTTCGGCTACTTGTACCACGGCACCCAGTTCTTCGTTGAACATGGCCGCTACAGGGTCATCACCCAACGAGGTAAGGTCCACTTCAACACCCGTGCGGGCTGCCAGGGCCATTTCTACAATAGTGGTAAATAACCCACCGTCGCTACGGTCGTGGTAAGCCAACACCAGGCTGTCTTGTCCGGCGTAAGCCTGGCGAGCCGTGGCGGGGTTTTGGGTACCAGCCGGGGATCGGGGAGAACGTTTGGTCTCCGATGGCTGTGAAAATTTAGTGGCGTTGGATTCGGTCCAGTACCGTTTGCAAGCGACCAGACCTTGGAAGAAGGCCCGGAGTAAAGCTGGATCGTCCACATCAGGAGAGGTTTCACCCAACCGATTAAACACTTGGGCTAACGCCGACCCACCCAGACGTTGGCGTCCAGCGGCTAAATCGATCAACACCAAACAGGTGCGAGCGGGGGTATGTTCGTATCCGGTGATGCCCGGATGTTGTAACATCGGAGTGAGCGTACGTCGTACATCGGTGACGGGAGCAAAACCTGTGATGATCAACGACAAGGGTGCCGTCACTTCCACCTGGTGATCGCCCGTGGGGGCAGGCCAGGTCATTTTCATACTCATAGAATCCTTGCCTACGGGGATAGCTATACCTAGCGCGGGACAGAGTTCCATACCGATGGCCTGCACGGCCTGGTATAAAGCGGCACCTTCGCCGGGTTGTTGGGCGGCACACATCCAATTGGCCGACAATCGAATTAAACTCAGATCGGCCACGTCGGCAGCCACCAAGTTGGTGAGGGCTTCCCCTACGGCCATCCGGGCCGACGCCGCGGGATTCAAGAGAGCCAAGGGGGGACGTTCTCCGGTAGCCATGGCCTCCCCACTGCAAGGGTTGGTAGCAGGAGTAAACGGAGAATCCTGGACGTAAGTGGACGCAGTGACCGCCACATCGGCCACAGGTACCTGCCAGGGACCCACCATCTGGTCTTGAGCTACCAAACCCGACACGGACCGATCGCCAATGGTTATCAAAAAGGACTTGCTGGCCACCGCAGGGAATTTAAGAATACGATGGGCGGCTTCGGTGATCCGTAGGTGCAACGCCGTCACCTCGGGTGGGATATGGTGTAGGTATTCGGCCAAGGTAGTGTCCAAGGGGGTAGGCACGACATCCACAGTGTGGTCCGTACGGTGCATTTTCGGAGGTTTGCCAAAAAGGACATCCATGGGCAGGTCGATCACCATGTGGTCAGGGGTGGTTTCTTGATCCCGGTCCGTCACCCGTAGGTACTCTTCGTCCGTGGCCTTACCTACCACCGCCATGGGGCACCGCTCACGTTCCGCTAGGGCGCGGAAATGGTCCAGACGGTCCGGATGCACTGCTAACACATAACGTTCCTGTGATTCGTTGCACCAGATTTCCATAGGGGACATACTAGGGTCGTCCACAGGGATATCCCGTAGTTCAATAAGTGCCCCCAAACCACTGTCGTGGACCAGTTCAGGTAAAGCATTGGACAGACCTCCAGCTCCAACATCGTGGATGAACAGAATGGGATTCTCCTCGGGTGGTAAATTGGAACAGGCGTCGATAACTTCTTGGCACCGTCGTTCCATTTCAGGGTTTTCACGTTGGACCGAGGCAAAGTCCAGTGCGGCCGAACTAGCACCGGAAGCCATCGACGACGCAGCCCCGCCTCCCAGTCCGATCAACATAGCTGGACCTCCCAATATTACCAAATGAGAACCGGCCTTAAAGGGATGTTTGAGCATGTTGGGTTCGCGGACGTTACCGAGTCCACCGGCAATCATAATCGGTTTGTGAAAACCACGGTAGCGTTGAACCTGACTTGATGAGTTGTCAGAGGTGGGTTGGTAGAGGGAACCTTCGTGTTCGGCAAAGGTACGGAAAAAACCCGTCAAGTTCGGCCGACCGTATTCATTGTTAAACGCGGCCCCGCCGATGGGCGCTTCCAACATAATATCCAGTGGTGAAGCAATATGGGCGGGTTTACCCAGGGTGGCCAACGCCGGAGTGGATTCCCAAGGTTGTTCCCACCCAGGAACGTGTAAATGAGACACGATAAACCCTGTCATCCCGGCTTTGGGTTTGGAACCCCGACCTACACTGCCTTCGTCACGAATTTCTCCGCCTGACCCAGTGGCAGCACCCGGAAAGGGGGACACGGCGGTGGGGTGATTATGGGTCTCCACTTTACATAGAATATGAATGGGTTCGTCTTGGGATTGGTAGAGGGCTAAACCCGTGCGAGGATCCTGGGTGGTGAAGAAGCGAGTTGCCACGGGACCTTCCAGCACGGAAGCGTTGTCGCTGTAGGCGGAAAGCACCCCCTGTGGGTGTTGGACGTAGGTATTTTTAATCATTTTAAAAAGTGATTGAGGTTGATCTTGACCGTCGAGTGTCCAAGAGGCATTGAAAATCTTATGACGACAGTGTTCCGAATTGACCTGGGCGAACATCATCAACTCTACATCGGTGGGATCGCGGTTTAGGGCCTTATCCCCTAGATCTTCGGCACTACCGTGGGGTGACAAACCGGTAAAGGCATGTACCAGGTAGTCAATTTCGTCGTTGGCCAAGGCGAGTCCCCATTTGCGGTTGTCCCGTACCAAGTTCTCCCGGGCTTGAACATAGTCCTGATGAGCTACCATCAACTGCACCTTATTGATACCACGGGGTTGGCCGAGGAGAAACAATTCGGTGGGGGATGGGAAACGGTCCCACACGGTTTGGGTCATTCGGTCGGCGAAACAAGCCAACAATTCCTGGGCCCGTGGTTCAGTGGGGTCGAGGAGGGCCGCCATAGAGTTGGGCAGGGAGGGGTCGACGGTGAGAAAGTAGGCGACACCACGTTCGATACGTTTGACACTGTGACTCAGTTGGCAGTCGTGGGCAATGTCAGTAGCTTTGCTCGACCACGGCGAAATGGTACCATGGCGAGGTAACACCAAGTACAAACGACGATTAGAGACTCCCGACGAGGCACTCGAGGGAGCGGTCACCTGGTTCACCACGTTGAGACCATCCCGCTCGAGATAACCCAATTGGTAGAGTAGATCCAAGGCCGGAGGGATAGTACCCACCGGAGTGGGCATGAGCCGTTGAAGAATGGCCACTTCAGGAGCGTCGTCCGAATTTAATGTAAATTCGGGCAACAGTTCGACGAAATGCAAGTAGACGGCATTGACGGCAGTTATAGCGGGATTCACTTTAGCCAGTCGAGCCAGTAAGGTTCGCTGCCCAAAGTCAGACAACGCGGACTGACCGGGTAAAATCAACATTGCCACAGACACACGAGGGAATACGTGTTTCGAGAGGTCACAAAGGTGTGAGTTGGGAGAGAATAAGAATTGAAACCACTGGCCCCGATAACACTCGACGTAGGTATAAAAGGAATCGAGACTGCTGACTTTGGGTCGTGTCTAGCAAAGGCCAGAAAAGTAAACCAATGTGGACAAAGCCCAATTTAACAGTAAAACGAAAGCACAAGGTGGAAGGGAACGAACGAAAAGGACCGAGTGTAAAATTTTTTAATCTTGTATCTTAACCGACGTGATATAGAGGGTTCCTAAACACTGGTGGGAAAGGGCTATGACATCATCCATTGGTTGATTCAGACGGGCGAGGAAGGAAATGGCGTGCGGCTTGGTTGATTTTTTTTTCAGATTGACGCATTACCCTCCCCGCTGTGACCATTGTATTTGGCGATAGAATCTACGTGCAATGAAAGATAATTTTGCGCAATCAAGGAGATTAGGTTTGCAGTGGGAATAGCTGATATGTTTGCGTTGCGGTAAGGAAACAATATCTTGTCATTGGCAATTGATTAGCACCCATGACACGATTCCATGAACGTATTCGGAGCAAGGGCTGACAAATATGTTTAAAAAGCATGAGTTTCAGGTCTAATGGATATCGTACGCCTATGACCTGTCCTGAGTGCTGCTCTAAGCTGACAACGTTTAAGGATGTTCCTAACCCACGACCATGGCAGCCAAAGAAGTGAGCTAGAGTTAAATGCCACGGACTCCTTAGGTATGAAAACCGAAAATGTTTGAAGTCTATGGAAAATTACAAGAAAACTTCTCATCAGCGGCTGTGGAATCCGGGATCTTGCTGCTGTGCTCAATTTCAAGCATATCCTCTTTGGTCTCCAGGAGAATGGCAAGATCCCGGAGTGCTTCCAGTGTGCACAGCCCAAGGATGATACTAGTAATCCGTCGCCTACAAAGTCCAAGGCCACTGCTACTAAGCGCCAGTGCAAAGATCATTCTCACTCACAGCCTCAATAGTGATTATCTGACTCTGTTATCTCAGAGTTAAGGTGCATTTAGCAAGCTACTGAGGAGCCAGGTAAGTTATCCAGCTAGATTATACCTCATCCGAAGGAAACGGGATATCTAAGATGTGGATTGAAGAATCGATATTTTCTCTGCCTACTATGAGCCAAAAAAAATACTAATACGCTCGACTTTTGTATCATTCTTCTCATTCGCACTCTATCGCACGACCATCGCGACGCAAGCCCATTGAACGTGCGCTGCAAGTCTAAAGTACAAGGCCAGGGACTTCACTTGGCATCGTGTCTACCGCATTGCTTGTTTGTTTATTTTTTTTTAATGTTTTCTACTTTCGTTTGTTCATGTACATTTATTTTTCCTTCACTAGCTGATCTTGACGAGTAAACCCTGTTGGAAAGTAACGAGTAACTACCATGGCCGACGAAGAAACTTTTGATATTTATGGTGATGAATCCCTCATCCTGCCCAAGGAGGAGACCCCAGCTGCAAGTACGGTAAGTCTTTAACCAAAAAGCTGTATCTGGTTTACTAGGAGGTGAAAGGCATAGCAATGGACATGTCCAGTGTTGCATCTCGGCATGTAAAGGTAGTTGTAGCACTGCGCCATAAGTACTGGATCTGCCCGGTTTGCAATCCATGTCAAGTGTTTTGTAATCGTCACATTAAGAACTACCTAGATTCGATTCTGTGGAACGTAAGCGTGTCCATTATGACTGACTAACGAACCCTGTCACATCTACTTTGGTACTCCAATTCTCTACACCGACATGGATAACTAGCAAACGAAACCCAAACCAACCGAAACGGCGAAAGGTTCTGCGACACCCTCATCTCAGTCCAGTACTCCTAATCTGACAATCCCACAGCCAGGTAAGTTACTCCGTAATATCCAGTAGGTATTTTCGAACCCCTGACTGCCCGTTTAACGTGGCATATAAAAATCAATCAAATCATGGTTATTGATGGCTCTACTAACTTGGTTTTTTTTGTGCCTCTATTACTACTTTTGAATTATATGTTTTTTTGGTCGGAAACCACCATCACCCACCAATTGCCATGTAAATTTTACACGATCCAATAGTCGAAGTGAATAACGCTTTCACCGCCGTCATCGCCTCATCTCTACACTGGGTAACGATTATAAATGATTTTTTATATTTTCAATGTTCTAAAGCTATTGTGATAATCATTATCCTTTATCATGAGTGTCCTATATCTATTAACCATGGTTTCGCATTACTCTAAACAATCCCACGTTCATTATTATTCATGATATCGATGTACCTCCTTTGTTTTGCTGTATAATATTGTGTATCTTTGCTGCTACATCTGCTGCCCCCCCCTACGTA
>JAOPJG010000218.1:12677-34720 GCA_027478255.1 Dispira simplex | reverse complement strand
CCAATAAGGTTTGGTCCCTCCTCGCAATGGTATATACGGATGTCAACCGAAACCACTGCAATAACCTCGTCAGTAACGCATAAAGGCAAGGTAAAGCTGACCTCTTGGTGATTTAGTGAGTGATGTATACCTTTATACATCATGATATATGGGTGAGTGAGAGGGCTTAAATAAAGGCTTCAATTCCACAGTCAACAAGGCCAGATTCCTTTACAAACGATGTTGAAAGTATAGGTTGTTATGAATACCAGATTATTCATGACTACGATTTAACGTGTGCTCAATGAATCCCACAAAGTGAAGACTTACCTTCTTAAAGTTAATGCTATTAATGGAGAGTCTTTAGTGAGCAACAGTGTAGGTAAGAGCTTTGGAAAATAGCACGATTATACCATCCCGCAAGAGTGGAATATGAGGGCCGTGACTTATAAACGACAGGTTTACGTCACAGCAAGGGTTTTCCCCTGGTGGATTGGCACAGTAAACACAAGAAGGGGGGAGAGGAAATCATTGGTAAGCATGGTGGGTGTGAAGAAGTCATGCCCGTAAAGGTTAAGCAATGAGGTGATTGTGGGTACAGATTATATACCCACGCTTGTTTACAATAGTCGCAGCAGTCCAAATGCCGTTGGTGGACAGGGTTCCATTCTTTATTGGACCTGTAAAAGAAGACCTGTTTTTTCTCTCCACAAACACATATCCTAATATCAGACGATAGTAGTCTTCCCCCCTTTCAAAGGGTGCGATTGAGGCCACCGCCACTTTGAGGTATTGCAAGACATGAATCGGAAGCACCAACAAAGCCAACAAAGTGAAGAAGTAACCCAGAGTCCATGTCGTTGTTTTCCTTAGTAGTTGCGACTGCACTAGAACTAAGGATAGCCTTCGCAGTGCTTTGTGCTTAAAATTAGATATTGTACGAAGCAAACGGCGGGGTGAATAGCGGATTTCACTCTTTCTCTTTCGGCCCTTTTCCTCTATTACTGCTACCAGGAAGTAAGCCCCGTGTGGCGACGGAAGGTCAGAGTTGCTCACCGATATATAAACTCTGACTTTCTTTGCCGCTGGTTGGATATGCCCCAACCAAACCCTTGTAATGTTTCTTTTCACCTCCGCATGTCCTATTCCTTTTTGTTTTTGTATTATAAATTTGGCACCTGTCTATTGCTTGTGTAAACCATTTTATATCTTTCTTCTCCACTTTGCAATTCTCTATATCACCTTATCTAGCGTTCTATAAACCTTGAAGATTACCCCCACTTGTTGCCTATTGCGGGTTTGTATCACTTGACAACGTGCATCCGATTGCATTCTGTAGTTCTCTCTTTCGACTCACCTGTAACTTGTCCCCTTGTGCTGCTATTTTCCCAGAGGCTTTACATCTTGTTTCGTAGTCCGAGTACTATAGCCTTGTTTGCACACTATCTTTGACGTGTACGCTGTTTGTCGCACGTCGCCTACTATCTCTTCTACTTTAGCGGCACACGCTACGTCAACAACTGCACCATCATGTCAGGTAAGTCTTCTGTTATCTAAAAGTCATCAGCTAACCGTGTTTCTTTTGTACTGATAGACCTTGAGAAGTATCGCTTTGCCCCGGCTTTTCTTTTGACATATCTCCTTATTTTTTTCAACCAGTACATCTAGTCTACTCAAATCATTTCCGTACGGTCCTATATAAACCAGTACAGAATCCTTCCGGACTGAGAAGTTTCCTCACTTTCCCTCGTATTGCCGTTTTATTTTCGATTTTATATCAGCTGTCCCAGGGGACATCGTTTATAGATATTTACCAATGAGAAGATATATGTATATGGACTCTCCTGACCCTCTAGCACTCGTGTTTACCAGTCTTGTTCTTCTTCACACTAACAATTGTCCAATGCGTGCCCGTGTTTATTTATCTTCCGTGCCTGTTGCGTATATATTTCGACTTGTGCTATGTACTCTTTTCTAGACACTTGTTTCACTGACTGTTACCAGTTGGAAGGTACTCTGCACCCTACTGACCGCGTCCACTTTCAACAATGGGTGGATAACTACAGCCAGTTAGTGGGTGTACAACTCAGCGTGAACGAAGCACGGAACTGTGTGGATATTCGTTCCTATGACCAAGGGTTGGTTCGATCCACCCTGCAACAGTTGAGTACGTTGATCCCTCACAAATTCAAGTTCCAAATAGCCCAGGCGAAACCCGTTGATTCCTACGTGGTCCCTGACTACGATTCGTCACCCCACTCCCCGCCCAAATCACTCCGAGGGAGTAGCTCCAGTTGTTCCCCCAATCTTCAGTTGGTCACTACCCCCGTGTTGGAGGCCAAGGGGGTCCAGCAGGGGAAATCTTCTGCCCCAGTTTCCTTGTGGGTTAACTCACTCTTCGGAACGACAAACCAGACCAGTACGGAAGCAACCCTGGAATTGGAAAGCGTGAGTTCACCCACACGCAATCCCAGCCCCGTGTCGCCCCTGGTGACCTTGGGTGAGCGACCACGTTCCCCGTCGATGCCGGGCTACGACGATGTCCAGGAATCCAGTGATCCGGAAACCTTTCGGGAGTATTCCTTGGAACCGACCCCCTCTGTGGAACTAACCCCGGAGATGGAACAGTGGGTTCGGGATAACCTCAGCCAACCCCTGGAATTGGAGGACTTCTTCCCCGCTAAGCAGTCGTCGGCCCTGAACGCCCCGCGGGGTATGTTTGTAGAACCCTTAGCGATAGTTCCGTGGCGTCCCCGGGTGAAACGAACTTCATCCAATCGACGTCCTAATCGGTTGATCCAATTCCACTTTGCTACGGCCAAAGCTATGAGGGAAGTGGTGGTGGTGCCTGTGGCCGACTTGGTGACTCAGAGCCCCCGATGGAAGAACGCAGTGAGTACCTTGGGGTCCAAACTGCGAGCTGGCACGAGCAGTTTACTATTCCCGGCTGACGAAAAGATCGTGCCCTTTGCGACCCATGGCGTTAGTATGGGAATCACTCGTCCGCTGGCCTCTGGACCTACCGCGGTCAAATCCTCGTATCACTTACGCGCTGGCTCTTCCAACACCAGTTTTTCTCATCCGTTGTGCACTTCCGGGGCTCTTCAGGCCTATCCTCCCAATGGCAAGCGACCTTTGCCTTACAGAGCTGGGTTTGACGGATCTGGCAAACGTCAGCGACCTGGTGTTGTCCGTCAACCTGGATATTTAATGGCTGAAGTGACCTTAAACTCTGGCCAACCCCAGGATGTTTATCAGTCCCCTCTTAGCCACCCCTCTGCTCCGGTGGCTACTACTGCCACACTGAATCACCACATACCTATTACTTCGTTGGCAACTAGGGGATCAGTTATCGGCCGCCAACTTCACGTGGAGGACCCGTTTTGTCGACCAGGTCCGGTACCAACAACGACAGTTCAGGAATCACAACCATCTTTTCGTTCCTACGTAAAACGACGTACAACCAAGTCCATCCAGCCCAACGAACGGATGGGCATGGCACCACCGATTCAACAGGTATCATCGGGTATCCAGTGCGCTGATAGTGCCCCACAACCCTTGGCTCATCTGCTACGACCCACCCTACGTCGCAACCCATTGCAAAATTCTGGATATGACTTTCATCACCGTGCCTTGTCCGCTCGTTACCAAGCTCCCGCTCAGCCCACCGCTAATTCGGGTCGAACCTCCCAACGGTTTTACCCAGGGGTATTTTCGGATCCCGAATCAGACCACGAGTCTGACAAGGAGTATTCTCAATTGGCCGATCAAATCACCCAGGATTTGGACGAACTCAAGGAAACGGTGGACCTGACTCAGGATACAGCGGACGAACCCAGTGGGCATCCAAAGGACCAACAACAGCAGCAGCAGCAACAACAACGACAACAACTTGGTGGGTCTTCCACCCGGTATCACTATGAAGTGCGGACATCCTATCAGGAGTCAGCTCCCACACACACCGTAGCACCAGAACCGGAGTCACTGGTGGAAATTTCCGAATTGGCCGAATTCCGGGAATTACCCAATCCTATGATGGAACGAGAGATGCCCCAAGCCCAGCCACAGCGGTCAGGTCCAGGTCCAGGTCCAGGTCCAGTAAAGGCTCCCCAGCACCGCTTTGGTCAACATTCTCAGGAAGCGACGCCGCGTTCGGATACCCTAACCAAGGCTAGAGCGGATGTGCTGCAAAGTGGGAAAATAGGGATTTCACACCTACAAGAAAATTTGGTGGAACACGATCTGGCCAATTTCGCCCGGTTTTACCAAAACGTAGTGCACCATTTGGAAACACTACCGTTCTATCGTGGGCACATTTCGTTTTCGGTAAGATTCGGCAAAACTTACTTTGCACCGTGCATGAACCGAATGACTTTTGAGCGTAGTTGGACCCAAGAAACATTGGAGGAAACGCTTCCTGAACTTCGATCCCACCCTAATTTCGTATGCCGCCTGTCCCGACCGGGTAACGACGCTCTGGGACAATTCAAGAAGAAGCTGGGAAAACCGTGCGATATTTCACCTTATGTGTATTGGAAAATTAGCGAGATGCGTCACCAAATACGACAAGATATACTGCAACAAGCTCCCGAGGGGGCTGATCCGGCGGCGGTGGAGGCCTGTCTCAAGAATTCCCTGGTGAATTTCCCACAGTGTCGGGTTGTGGAGTTGTTGGAATTTACCACCTTTGTCCGGATTACCCAGGGTGAGGAAGAAGGCTTCCGACCCTGTCGGTTTGTACTGGACCTTCAAGCCCAGTCTCTCTTGCACATTGTTAGTCGTAAAACTCATCTACTCGACACTCATTTGTTGTCCCCCGGGCAACAGGTCGATGCCCGTATCGGTCTCAGTGTGCGTCGCATTGTAGATATCCCCGAGGATATCATCGACCGGTTTCTACGACTCCTCAGTATTGACCCCCAGAAGAGTATGGTAAGTTTTTCGGATATACCCAACCAATTGTACGTCACCCAGGTCAAGGTTAAACGCCAAAAAGGATTCCCACTGTGCAAACCCTTTGTGGCTCTCTTTAGCGATAGCGAAATTCTGTACACTCGGGATATGGCCAACAACACATTGTTCCAAAGCCATAAAAACAATACGAAAAGGCAGCCTCGTGGGGACGTACACTGTCTACCGAACGCTGTCAAGACCCGGGTTCACTACGACCGTCCTCAGCTGCACGAGCGCTACAGTCAGTTGGAAATCATCAATAGCGAGTGGCAGTTTCTTTTTTCGTCGAATATTAATACGCCTCGGACCTACATGGCCAAGTGGACCCCCGGTGATATACTACTTAACGAACAGGGTCAACCGGCCAAGTTGTTGGCCATGTATCGCATTGGAAAGGGTATGCTAAGTCTTTTACAAGATATAGGTGTCTAAGGGAACCTGGGTATATTTTTTTATTTATTTCTACCAGTTTTCGGGAGGGGAGGGGGTTTCACTACTTGGTTAGTGGTTTTTAATTTAGTCTATGTAAATTGGTTCTGGTTTAAGTATTACGAATATAAGGTTAAAGAAATCGAATAGATTACGTTTAAATAGAAGGAAATATATGGGTGAATGTCTTCGGCCTATATAGAGGATCTGAACCAGTTGTTAAACCGTGGTGCTATTTCGAATAATACCAGAGGATAGCAATACTTTGTAGTGATGAATATCTATATATTATTACCCCTACTTACATTGGTTTAGGTACGTTCAGCTGCCAAGGTATTATATTATTTTTCCTATTCTTGGCGTAAATCCGCTACTAATTACTGCCTTTATCAAGACCACTTTAGGGTGGTATGAATTTCAAACAATAAAACACAAATGAAGCCCGATTTATAAAGAGGTGGTGTGGTACCCGCAAAAATTCTTCGTTTCTTCACCCTATTCGCTTATTCTTCGTGTGGCCCTATGCTTGGATTTATGACTACAATGATGGTTCACTATTTTTAGCGATGTACTTTACGTTTTTTTGGTGTGGTTAGAATGGACCCAAACGCGAGATATTTTAAATGTTCTGCAAAAGAAGGAGAACCGCAGTGATCCGAAAACCTCTTATAGTGTGAACGTGATGCGGTTTTCACAGTGAATATTGACCCGGGGTCAACAATTATACAATGTGACCCCACCTTGCTAAGGCCAGGCCACTTCTGCATTGATCCCATTGTTTGCCTTTTACGAGTTTTTTTCTAAAAAATGACACTTCCACATTAACACTTTGCATCAATATAAGCAAGTGGGCTATAGTACCACTCATACTGCATAAATTTTCTTTATAACTGTCATGGACAAGGGTACTGTTGTGGGGGGTTGGTCCATTGTGACAAGGTAAAGTGTACCGGAGAACAGGAGAAAGGGTGTCTAATTTAAAAAACGACAGATCAGCTACAACTTTTTATTTAAGCAGTATGATATGGCACCAAAAAAGGGAGAGAAATACGGGGGGAACTACTTATTTTGTGGTTTCACTGTAGCAGCGACATGCGGTTGCATGATACACGTCCAGACGGCTTAACCAGAACTATTGTGGCCCAGTTCTCATCACCCACTGCGTTATTGTTCACGATGATAATAAAAAGACCAGCACCGTTCTCACCTTTATTTTTAGTGCTTACCGACCGGGGATACACAATACGGGCTGCCACTGGCTATCCAATGCATACCAGTGCCTTATTGTTGTACAGATTGGGGAATCAGCAGAGTGAAAATTTACCCAACGGAAGGTGAAGAACCGACAGCACAATGCAGCTCATTGTCAGCTTTTTTTCAATTATTTTTATTAAAAAATAGGTGTTGGGTCGAATCTCTGCTTTGAATTAATCACATTGAAAGCCTGTCGGTGATTTAAGTCGGTTAATCTCATGGATGGACGTGTGGTGGTCTAATTATAGACTGGACTGCGACGAAATTCTGAAATAACGCCGGTCAAATTCGGCGGATGGATTCCTTGGGCAGTGATGAACGAGCAATAGCATGTTTTCTTCAAGAGAATCCAAGGAAGTGAACAAGGGTCTAATTGGTTACAAGAAAAGCCAGAGTAGGGAGGCCGAAACCAATTAAAGCCCACACCGACATGCAGGATTGGGGCCATTATGTCATTGACACCCTTGTTCACCCTCTCTCCTTCCTTTTCTGTACTACACTCTGTGTTCCCCCTTTTTTTTTCTCTGCTGGGTTATCAAGCCATCGTGCGATATAAATGCAGATGGGTAGTCCCTCCTTTTCTTCATCATTAGCGGTTCCAAAGATCCAATATCTTGTCTCGTTATAATTTTTCACCCTACGGGTTATTCGTTCAGATTATATTTTATACTGAAATTTGTTCATTTTCATAATATCGTTCGTCAAATTGCTTACTGTTCAGGTAAAAGAAATTACCGCTTCTTTGTATTTTCCTTATCTTTTATCAAACCCCTAATACACTGCCCGAACCCCCCTCCCCCGTTTTCATAACGATGAAGTTCCACACCTTGGTATTGACACTAGTTTGCCTGGTCATGGTGACGAGCGACGGCGTCTTGACTCTACCCCAAAGTAAGTACTACCTGTTCAGTATAGAGTGTGTGTAAATCGTTGTGGATATGTCTAGGGGGAGTTTTGCACAGCCACCGCTAGGGGTGGGTAAGCCGCTATTATAGCAGAGAGGGTGTGGTATGTAACGAGTTCAGTTGGGAACATCATACAACGTAGTCAAAGGGACATGGTTTCCGGGTTTTTTTTGGAAGCGAAAGATATCGCACAGGAGGCCCAAGGTTTAAAGAAAGGAAGGGTAGAGTCTCGGTTGGAACTATTTAGGTAAAGTGCGAGGGGTCGGGTATTTTTTCTGTACCTCTTGCCATTGCATTTTTACTACCCACTTCTTTCCTCGCTGAGTGATATGACTGAGGGGTTATAGGGAAAGTGTTATCTACTTTAGGAAAATTCCAAGCTGAGATACTGTTGAAGTATTAACAGGGTTATTGATGGTAAGTTTTACAGGTTCCTAATTATGTGTTAATTCAGTGCTATTCCTTGATGAACCATTGTTTTTCATTTTATTATACAGTGATTCATCACAGTTCTTTTTTTTTGGTACAGTGAACCCTGGGATATGACCTCGCTCGTATATAATTTTTATGCCATTCTAATTTATATGTTACGGCAAGGTTGAGGGAATGAAAGAAGTGAAGTGCTTATCGCTTTCCAAAACGCGCGCTAACTGATAGTGAACAATCTGTTGGTATGATGAATCGGGTAAACGGATGGTCGTCGTTTATTTTTACAGATATGGTCATGGTCGTGAATTCCATTTTTCGGTAAATCGTTTCTGTAACGAATGACCTTCACTTTATCTGTGCAATGGTGATGGCCATCGCGCAGAGAGTGAAGCACCAGTGTCCCGGGTACCAGAAAACCCTAATTCGACACAGACGTCAAATGGAGACGGTGGTAAAGGTATCGTAGATGTTCCCTCGTCTAAAGTACCCGACGTGACTAGCGATGGTAAGGAACTATACAATCCCTTTTTAACGGTCTTTATGTTATTTTACCATTCCAATTCTTCAATAGTTGGGAGTGCAGGGGTGGATGGGCCAAGTGGTGACGGGAGAGGGAGGAAAGGGCCATAGTTGGTACTCGCAGTGGTCTATCGTCGTTTGCAGTTTATTACACTTCTCTGGTGTTATGGTCAACTACAACTGACTTTACTTGGGACTGTCCTTACCCCTGGTAAATCCCTATTTCCACTACTCTAGTGGTGATGGGATTTCCGATCTTTAGCATCAGTAGCAGGTATACAGATAGTGGCTTACTGACCCACGACCACTGTAATTGTGCTTGTGCTTGTTTCGATGAACTCGCACCTTCCTTTTACCCCACCAACGCCTCCGCGCAATATGCTTAATATTTCCAAGAGCCCACCGTCAACCCTAAAGTGCCCAGTACTTCTGCTCTGAGTGAGCCAAGGTCAAATCCCCCCAGTGGTGCGTCTGTACCGACGGCTATTACAGATACAGGTGAGCCTAGTTCAAATCCCGTTACCAGTGCACCAGACGTGCTCAGTTCGAATCCCGCCACCAGTGTATCTGAAGCGCCTGCCACTAACACTCCGAATACCCTCAGTATAAATCTTACTACTATCCCGTCCGACCACCTTGTTACCACCACCCTTGGTATGCCTGTCCTAGATCTTATTACTAGCCCATCCGACCCTCTCACAGCCACTACCCCTAATGATCCCAGTCTAAACCCTGCTACTAACCCATCTGTTTCTGATGTTGCTGTTACTACTATACATTGGCCTACACGATTTCTCTTCACCACACAAGTTACGGACGATACCAAAGTCTCTAATTCTGAGAAGCCTGACACTAACACCGTTTCGGACCCACCTGTTACATCTAAGCCCGAGGAGCCCACGCGTACCAGTGAAACCCCGCCCAAGTCCGACACTCCAGAACCGGAACCCACAGAGAAACCAACTAATGAGCCGACTTCAGAGAAGCCTCCTTCACCGGTGGTGACCACGGATAAGGGTGACGACAAGGAAACCAGTGCCAAGCCTCAACCTACCGAGGAACCTTCGAAAGACCCGACTACTGATGACCCTGAACCCACTCCGTCGCCAACCAAAGATGAGAACAACAATACCCCTCACCCCACTCCTGAAGACGAAGAGAGCTCCACTCGCCGTAAACAGTCTACCATTTTGCGGACGTCTTACCAAACGTCCGTTTCTAAAGGCAAGACTGTAATAAACACGATTGTCGAAACCGGTATTAGCGAGGTAGAGGACTTCTCGCTGGGTGTGCATGTCGCTTGGTTCGACCATTATATCATGCTTGGCACCACCATACTGCCTGCCCTTGTGTCCTATGTCGTATTCAACTGAGTGTCTGAATATATTTGAGCCTAGAATGCCTTTTTTATACCTTTGCTTTATAGTTCTGGGCGAATCCTCACTTAATTTTCTTATCAACTGCAAAGACCTCGTCCATTCCCGTGGGGGGGGTACTCTTTATATAGGTTATTATGGTGTTTTTTTGCAAGGTTCGAAATAGGACAATGGAACATCTAAAAGTTACCAAAACCAGTTTGGAGGGGAGTATCTCAGGGGCATCGAAAGAAGGGCTGGCTGGATGCGGGGTTGCTTGGAACTAGCTTCTGGATTTACATAATTCATATCCCTAGCGATGCCACCTCCTCCATTTCAGTGTATTAATAAATATCATTTGTATTATCAAAGTGTGTAGGGTATTGTTCAGTCGGTAAAGATGTGTCGGGGTAGCTTCGAGTACTCTTAGTTGAGGATAAACTCATTTAAGAATCGATGTGGTCACTAGGAATCACCCTGATCCACCTAATTACAACAGTTTCCTTATTTATAACGCTGTCAGCTCCATGCTTACCTTTGATTCCTGGCATACCCAGCTGGTCATTGTTTTCTTGAGTCCAGTGAAGTTTAGCCCTGCAGTAATATCGTGAACACTAGCCTTCCCTCTCTTTACCTCGGCTGAGCTTGTGTTCCCCTGAAGGTGTCCTGTTTTCACCCCCCCCTTTCCCTAACCCCTGTATGGAAGTTGACAGTGGTCGAGGGGCATCATGGTTAATTATGAGCAGTTTCTATACGAAGCAAACATTTCTCATTTTGCTCCCTTAGTTATTTTTTTTACTAATTGCACTTTCCTTCAAAACCAACGCCTGAGTTCGTAGTGTCAGCTTTTACCCCACGCTTACCCATTCGTTGTCCCATTAACCTCTTAAATTTTCGTTTGCAGCGGTGCTCTCTGCATGGCGCTAAACCATCTTACTCGAATTTCCGCTCCCACTCTCTTTTTTTTGCTCTTTTGACAAGTACGAGCACCTCCTATTCAATTCCCGGCGATACAACTCTTTTTCTCTTTCCCTGTACCAGTTGAAAGCATCCCATTTTGACCCTCACTTCACCTTTATCAAAATTGCAGCTACACTACTGCTATTATTGTTGTTACTGTTTACCACTACTGTGCATTATACCCTCCGCTAGTTCGTTAGACACACCCATACGTATATAGTTAAACTCCACGTTACTATTCTCTTGTATATGAAGGTTTATTCGTTGCGTCGTTACTCTCGTTGAATTGTGCTCTTTTTTACATACTTTTATATCCTATATACTATCATGAACCACAGCAAATCTACTTTGCCCGGTACCACAGAGGGTCTTACATTGGACCAGCTGGCCCTGGAGGACTCTTCACCAGATGTGTTGGGTGCTACCGATCTATCCCTCACCGAGGTACCAGTGTCTCCCACCGCCAATTTTTTAAGTCTTCTTACCGGTGGGTTTGAAGACGATGAAAAGGCCATAATCGCCGACAAGACCTTGACGCGCAGGGAAAAGCAAGACAAGATAACACAAATGCTGTCGCGGTTCTGTGCCAATGGACAAGTGCAACGGGTGAAACAGCTGTGGGATACATTGGGGCCTGAGTATGTAGACCTTAACACCAAGGACGAGGACGGCACTACACCACTTATTAGCGCGGCGTGTTTTGGACATGCGGACGTGGCGGATTACCTATTGGGAGTGGGCTGTGAAGTGGATGCTCAGGATAAGTTTGGGTGGACAGCACTCATGTGGGCAACGAATAATCATCATAATTCGGTGGTACGTTTATTGTTGGACCACGGAGCGGATGCGGCGACAAAGTCAGTAGGTGGACGAACGGCCCGGGATATGGCCCAGCATAACGTACAAACGAATGATGACCAGGCCCAGAAGGTGTACAATCTTATTATGCAGTCAGAAGGGTCAACGGGGGAGAGTGGGTTGGGTACTCCCCAAAGGCGTCCGCCTGGGTCGGGTGATCTGGGATTGGGGTTGTCAGTACGGTTAGGGGCGAACCCCGATGACCATTCTCAACCGATGTCGGTCTCCCCGGATGGTGTAGATGGTGCCGGGTCTCGGCCCAGTGGGGAATGGGGAGAGAGTCACGATTTATTGCCCGGGGTTACTGCTGCTCACCTGGCGGGTTCCGAGTGGGACGCACTTGCCGAGATTCCTCGTAGGTCGACGCAATCTAATAGTTTAGCCGATGAAGTGGCCAGTACCGCGGCCGATAGCTATTACCGTGGCCCCGGAAACAGTATCGGGAACCTGGGGGAAGGGGAAAACGAGTTTGACTGGGAACAATGTCGACCGGATCAAATGTACGTGTTATCACCGGGGTCGGTGGCCAAGTTTCTGGAGATGGTGGTCCGGGACATTAATCCGGCTATTCGATTCCGGCCTAACCCCTATGAAAAATTTATTCCGGCCAATTTACTCTTTCTGAGTTTGCGGTTCGCCTTTTACTTTGGTACCCCGGATTTGTTTACGACGTTTTGTGACCAAACTCTGACCGAAATCACCCAAAGGGTCAAACGTAACCAAAATGATGCTGCTTTGTTGGCCTTTTGGTTGTCCAACTGTACTTTGCTCCTTTATTATCTGAAAAAGGACGCAGGGCTGGTAGTAGCCAGCGTGGAGGTACAGGGACGTCTATCGGAATTAACTCAGGAAATTTATCAGTTGACGGTTCGTAGTATCACATGGCAAATGGATCAGATATTGCAACCGGCCATGTTGGAATACGAGGCCATCCCCGAACTTTTTTCCACTATTCAGTTTGAAAAACGGTCCACTTCCCGGTTTGGTTTACCGTTGGGCACAGCGGGGAGTTCTCAGAAACGACGTAGCATTTTTAGCTTGACTCGGTCACCGCCATCCGAGATACCCGAGGATAACCCGGAATTACCGACGTTACGTCGGGCATCGTCATTGGCCGCCCGACGGAGTAGTTTGCGGGCTAGTAAACTCTTTCCCGTGCGTACACCCACTACCGTCGTATCATCTTCACCGCTGAGCCCCGCGGGACCGAATAACCCACCGGAGACCCTGTCACCTAAACATATTACCACCCTGTTGTCATTGACACTGGGCGTGATCAAGTCGTGCGGACTGCATCCTGGATTCGCCTTTTCTATTATTTGCCAACTGTTTTACCACATGGGAGCCGAGTTGTTCAATATGATTATGCTCACCTCTAATTATTGCTGCCGAGCCCGGGCCATGATGGTACGTATGAATTTGACCCAGATTGAAGATTGGACGCGAAAACGCCATCTCCCCGTGGCCAGTCTCAACGAACGACATCTAGGTCCGGTGGTGCAACTTCTTCAACTTTTACAGTGCTTTTCCCAGCTGCAGGATCTACCAGCCTTTATGGATCTGTCGGCCAAACTGGACCGGTTAAATCCGTTGCACTACCGTCTAGTGGCGGACTTGTACACTTACGAAGTCGGGGAACCCCATGTGGCGCAGGACGTCAACGAATACATCCACAAGGTGGCCGATGACATCGAAGCCATGCAACGCCAAGCGGTTACCGCCCGCAAATCGTGGGGCGCCGATGAGGAGGGCTACCGGACTGATCCTCGGGAGATCCAAACCAGGTCCTTGCCGCCACGTTCACATCACTCCATCGTGGTCATGTCACCGGATGCCGCCATACCATCAAAACTACAAGAGTTCTCCCTGGCACCTCCTACCACGCTGGACACCTCACAAATGTTCGATCGAACATCGCGTTCTCCATTGTCACCTGACTCTCCTAGTCGACGATCTGGTACCCCACCGCCGGTCTTCACTAGTCAACAACGTCCCTCGGCAGGTTCGACGGTTAGTTCCCCTCGAACTTCGCGGGTGGGCATGGACGGTTGGAGTCCTGAAAAGGGAACCAACCAAACTATTCAACTCACCCGGATTCATTCCCCGACTCCTGGTCAATCCCACCACCGAACACGACATGACTTGTTCAAACCTAGTCATTTGTACCGTAACCCGGAAAAGATGACGGATTTCTTGGATACAGATTTCTTGTTGCCTTTTGCCATTCCTACTCCAGCCGAGTTGGAAACCTGGTGGCTCAACGGAGGAAGTAGTTATACGGATGCACATGGGGTGGAACAACCTGGACATCCACAGGGAATTATCCCTATTGTACCAGAGGAATTCCTACAGGAATTGGATAAACAGATTCCATAGGATCAGTTCTTCTTCTTTGCCTACTTTTTTTTACCACCTTCAAGCCACATACCGCTTACCATCCCCCCTGTACTATGTTACACGCCTTTCGCTTTCTACATACTGACTGATCTCGCAACTGTCTTTTATCCCAAAACCCACATCTTGATAATTTCATTAAAGAATGGTATTAGAATGTGGAGAAACTGTGATAATACACTATGGCACTTGAACGATATATTATAGAGTGCTGTGCAAAAGAATTTGCACATGCAAGGATAAGGGGTTTGCAGGGGGGGGCAGCATGATTCGCGGTGCTATGCAAAAGTGGTTTGTGTTACTGAACATTGCAAAATGAAACAAAAAAAATGCGATTATAATGAGATTATATAGATGTTTTTTTTATCCATGGTTATTAAATATTATACGGTGTTGGAACTCAAAACAACAATGTCAATCAAGTCATTCCAAGATCACATATGATAACTGTATGTGACGAAATGTTACAAACTAGGTGAAAATGATAATCCTGACCAAAAGTCTAGCTCCTCCATACACACTTAGAAGCATAGCATGACCAAAACTCACCCAATACAATCACCGTCGTTTGTAGAGTGGAATATTTACGCACTAAGTTGTGTACTAGCAAGCTTACTATCCAATTGCTCCACCAGTCGGGGCTGGGCGTTGTTTTCCGCGACGATATCGTCGTCATCTCGCCGGTACTCCTTAACATCAAACACGTCGCCCTCGTCATCCCCTTCATTGTCCACGGTATCGGGATTGTATTCGAAAAAGTCACGACCGCTAATGTTGACGGCACGACCGGCCTTGAAGGCGGCCTCTTTGGCCTTTTGATTGGCGGATTGCTCGGCGTCCAATTTGGCTTGACGGTGCTTCTTCCATGCGGTAAAACTTTCCAAAGTGACGGGGGTAAGGTTCGAACCCAGTTTGTGACGTTCAGTTTCCAAAAATTCTTCGAGGGATATTTCCACTTTCTCGGATTCGGCCAGTTTCTCCTTTTTGGTCTTAAGCACAAAGCCCGGGGGTAAAGCGTGACGATATTTGCACTTGTCGCCCCCGTTGGGACATTCCCAGAACCACCCATATTTTTGGTTTTCGATGGCTTCCAAAAAGTATTTACAAACGATATCGGTCGTGGTTTTCGGATTACCGTGCTTGGATGTCACCACCTTTTCGAGTTTGGCCTGGTCCCACGCGTCCATGGTATCGGCCTTTTGGTCGTTACGCTTGTCCGTATAAAGATCGATCTTGACGTCCTTGCGGTCAATCTTGAGATCGTGCGAAAACTTGCATTTGGTGCCCTTTTGACAACTGCCCTGTTTAAAAAACGCGCACAACACCGTTTTGGGGTCAACGCCAAACGGCACCTTTTGCTGTTGTTGAACAGGTTTGAAGAGTTCGGCCAATTCCGCCTTCTTTTTGGCCTCGGCCTCCTTCTTACTGAGCTGGGCCTGTTTACGATCTTCGGCTTCCTTTTTCTGCTTTCGATTGCCTGCCGACAACACTTGCTGTTCGACCTGTTGTACGTACCGATTCACCTTGGCCGAGCGGTTTTTGTTCTTGAGGCCAAAGGTCTTGTCTTCGATAACTTTCTTCTTGGCCTTGTCGTTGGTACCCCCGCCCCCTTGCTTCTTTTTTGGTGGCATGATGATCAAACAAATGATAAAAAGTTGTGTATAATCGAACGTTGGTTTTCGAAAGCCCTAACGAAACGTAAAAACGTGAAAAAGATGTGTGGTGATAGCTAGGACTCAGCCCAGTCACGGAACAGCTGTCACACAATAAACCAAAAAATAAATAAATCCCGCGAATGAAGTAAAAAGTGGGGGGTTGTGGAAGTAATCAAGGTACAGCTATAAGAGTCCTGGTGAAATGTTGCAATATGGGACCGAATGGAACAATAAAGAAAAACTATAGAGTATTATTTTACTGTAGTAACGAAGAATGAGGATGGTTAAAAGAAAGAAGTAATCATGAAAAAAATGGAAACCATCAGGAGTTGGAGTAGCATTGGGAAAGAAAAAAAATGGTGAAGTGTGTGTGTGTGTGCTTATAAAAGAGGGAGTGGGTTGAGAGATGAATACCAACAGGTGGTAATCCCTATAAACATAAGAAATATCCACGACCGACCGATCGACCAACCACCTTTCCCTAACGTCATTTTTCTTCGTGTTCATGGGACGAAATTCTGTAGTCATGTGGTTTTTGGTCAATATAATATTGTGATTAACTTGTAAGTTTGGTAGGTGAAACGAGGAGGTTGTAATGAACGAGTAGGTTATAAAATAATAAATAGATAATCTTTATTTTGAACACACATGGGGAACCAATAACCATCGGGGATTTGATCTCCTAATAAATGAATCCTCATCTCATCTTGATGAGGGGTAGCCAACAGCCCTGTAATTTCCAGAAGGAATACCTGCTAGTAGTTTTCCTCCTTCGCCATGCACCAGTTCAACCTCCCCTGCAATAATCCGAGGCAAGGACAAGTAGAGAGTTCAATTCTCCTTGGTTTTCTGCATTCCTCCTGCAGCGAATGGAAGTAGTTCTCCACTTGCCGTAGGATAATGGACCTATTTAAGGTTCCTCTACCCTCCCGGCCATCACAATATAATGTCATCCAAGAAAACAAAACTAAGTAACCATATGGGTAGAATTTTTTCAACTATATAGGGATAAATCCGTCGAGGTTGAATGGGTCTCTCACAAAACCCTATTGATTAGATTTATTACAGGGGCATGTTTGCTCTAAATCGCTATAAAGGCGAAAAAAAAAATTACACATATGGGTGAATTTTTTTCGACTATATAGAGAAAAATCCGCCGAAATCGAATGGGGCTCTCACAAAATCCTATTGGCTAAATAATATATGGTACATCTTCGCTCTAAATTGCTATATAGACGAAAAATAACTACCCATATTGTGTGTGGGCTGGTAACGATCAGGGTTGGTAAATCCACGTGACCATACAATTATACCATGTGATCCCAAGACTAGTCCTGCGTTTCCAAAAAAGCTCGGAGTTTGGCCAGGGCCCGAGAACGGTGCGAGATGGTATTTTTTAGAGTGGGATCCATCTCGGCATAGGTTTGGTCGTATCCATCGGGCTGAAACACTGCGTCCCATCCGAAAACCGGTGGGCCTCGAGCAGGTACAATCTGGCCGTCGGTTTTCCCTTCAAAGATAATAGGCTCACTACCAGGACCCGCGGAATAGGCAAAAGTGCAGACCGCCTGGGCCGAATAATCATCAAAACTGGCCAACATTCGGATCAATCCCTGGTGACCCAGTTTCTTGAGGAACCACTTGATATAAGGGCCTGGAAGTCCATGCATGGCGTTAAAGCAGAGACTAGTGTCCTCGGTAATCACCGGTGCTTGGACAATTTCAGTAGCCCGACGACATTTATCTGCTGATACTTCATAAGTTTCGCCTTGGATTTCGGGGACTGGATAGCGAACGGTGGGAAATAAATCCACAGTCAGAATATTATATAGCATCCAAATTTGAAAAGAAAACATGAAATACAAGTATTAGTTGGTTTAGTTTCATTACTACTTCTCAGCCCACAAGTTATGGTGCCTCGATATACCTAACATGGCGCATAAAAATGTGTCACAGTTAGAAATACTATCGCCCAGCACCGGCCACAAGGTCGATATAGAAACGCGTATAAACATTGTGCATTTGTCACTCTTGTGTGTATAATATTACACTCTGGATACTTACGGTCAAACGCTCGAGGTTCCAGCTCAACGGCTCCCTTAAGAATAGCTTGTACTTCGCGCAACTTGTTTTGGTTGCCTGTGACAAAGATAAGTTTACGTAGCGGAGTGGCTGACATGGCTTTTAGGATAGATTGGAGGATGGTCGTTATAACGATATTGAATACAAAACACAAGAGAGTTATACAAATGGACGCGAATAAGTAAGTGCAACACGCTGCTGGCAAGTTTTACAATAGATCAACTTGACAATAGCGACTTGGAGTATATTGTAATCTTGTTGGAATTGGTTGAGGTACACTTGTCATACCCGTGACTTTTACTCTTTGGGATACGTTCAAAGTTCCACCTGTACCATTTTCTATAAACTACTCCGGTACCTCTGGATATTTTTTTTATTTCTATTGCAAAAAAACCTCCAGAGTTGAGCGTATAAAAAATGAAAGGTGTAAGAGGGAAAAAAATCATTGTACGCTAAAGAATGCAACGCTGACCTGACACCTTTTTCGGAGGAAGGGGTGTGCTTGACGTTGCGTATTCTGGGAACCACTGGTTTCCCTCCTCTCCTTTGTTCCTCTCGCTTTTCGTCCCCCGCTTCTTTTTTATAATCTTCTTCTGGTCCAATCTCCTCTCGTCTGTCCCGACCACTGTCTCTGTACCTTCTTTTGGCTTTAAGTGTATCACGTCGTCCTCAACATGAGTCAGAACAAGAGCAAGAAAAAGGGTGCCGCCGCTGCTACCCCCGTCAATGTCACTAAGCGCACCATTGCTAACCCCCACGTGGTAGGCCGGTACAAAACCGCCGCCAAGGTCACCGAACAGGCTCTGCGGACCGTGATCGAGGCCTGCAAGCCCGGTGCCAAAGTTTTGGACTTGTGCCAACTGGGTGACCGTACCATCCAAGAGGGACTCGCCAAGGAAGTCGTGTCGACCAAGATCACCAAAGGTATCTCTTTCCCCACCTGCATTACTCCGAACCAGTTTATAGCTCACTTGTCGCCCCTGGTTGCCGACGACGCTGCCCAGTGGACCTTGGTGGAAGGCGATGTGATTAAAATCCAGTTGGGTGCCTTTGTGGAGGGTTACCCAGCTATGGCTGGTCACACCATCGTGGTGGGTCAGACCGCGGTAGAAGGACGCAAGGCCGATGTGCTATTGGCCGCGCACTACGCCGCCGAAGCCGCTCTTCGTACCATCAAACCCGGTAACAAAAATAACGACGTGACCCGTATTGTTCAAAAGATCGCCGAAGAGTTTGGTACACTTCCCGTGGAAGGTATGCTCTCTACCGCGATGGAGCATAACAAAGTGGACGGTGAGAAATCCATCATTCTGAACCCCAATATGAACCAACGCACTTCACACAAGGTCGAAGAATTCAAAGAGAACGAAGTCTACCAAGTGGACATTATCGTGTCTAGCGGTGACGGTAAAGCCCGTGAATCCAGCTTACGTACCACCGTCTTCAAAAACACTGGTAGTGCGTACAAGGCCAAGATGCAATCCGCCCAGAATCTCATCAAAGAAGTGCGTCAGTCCCATATCCATTTCCCCTTTACCCTCCGTGCCTGTCAGGACGAACGCAAGGCCCGTTTGGGGGTCATCGAATGCGTCAAGTCGGGCCTATTGGCACCCTACAGTGTCTATACTGAAAAGGAAGGCGAGGTGGTGGCCCAATTCCAGTTTACTGCCTTGGTATTGCCCACCGGTACTGAGTGTATCATACCCCATCTTTTTGACCCAGCCACCGCCAAGTCGGACAAGGCCATTAAAGACCAAGCGATCCTGGACCTTTTGGCCGCATAAACAAGTTTAAATGTCTACCGCTGCCAGTATTCTGTCATTTCGTTATGAGATAGGATTATTATATGAAAGGGCACTGGGTCTTAAATAAACACTTGGCTTTAAAATACCAAAAATCAAAGTTAACGAATGAAAGTATTGCTTTTTTTTAAAAGACTTTGGCTTTAGTATAACAAAATTTTCAATCCTTGCTAAACATTTATCGGTTATCGACATTTGGTGATTCCAACCAACACTGGATCAGCAACGTATTGGTTATTCGCTACATTAAAATGCCCCTGATATTCTTTTTCCCAACTTTCGAAAAAAAATAATGTCTTGGGAGACCTTTTGGATGGGTATCAGCACCCACTCATTCTTCACCCATTGCCAAATTCGTTGTAAATCTTTGAAGCTGTGATATATAACGGTAGTTTATCAATAAATCCATTTGTATCAGGAATAACTCGCTTGTTGAGTATACAATGGTTGCTAAATCAAAAAATAGCTATTGCATTTCATCAAAAGAAAAAAAGGGAAAAAGTAGAAATCATATCAATAGTCAAAAATAATGATATATAGACAAATCGTGTAAATGCAACTTCGAAAACAACCCCTTATATGTTATCACTACTCATGAGATGCCATCAAACCAAAGTGAGATCGTTAATGCTTGCCGTAGTTATAACCAGGAACACGGTAACTCCACGACCGTCGCTGGAAAACCTGGGTGGCGCCATTCGTAGCTGTACCGGCACCGTAGTTAGTTACTACGTTCGAAGGCTGTGTAGGGTTGTTGACGGCGGCAGAGTTAGGGTCGACCCGCAAATTACCTGGTTCGGCTGCTTTAGGTTGCGATGGTATCATATCACTAGGAGCCAAGGCAGACTGATCGGGAGTTCCCCCAAAAGGGGTGACGGCTGGGTCTTGGGATGGGTCCCCAGTCAAACTTGCCAACTCTTCCGGTGAGGGCTCTATTGTCCCGGCCTGTCCGCCATCAGTAGTCAATGTCGGCGTATCACCGGAAGGGAAGGGGACTGGACCCCGCTGGAAATTACCTTCAAGGCTGGGAGGGGCGAGGCTACCCATCTCAGACAAAGGAGCCCTCGGAGATGGTTCGATACATTGCCCTGGCTGTGACGGGGTATCCGCTACGGGTGGCGTTGGATTAGTATCATCGCAGCCCTCCGTAGGGGCAGGTCCTTCGGTAGGTTCAGGGCTAGGGAAAACTTCCTCGTCGCAACCGAAAGCTAATCCCTGGCTATCACCAGGAGGGGTGTTGGTCATGCCATTTAAAGGACCGGCATAGGATTCATAGGGTCCCCCTGGGTTGGTAATGCTATCAGGTGCGACTTTACCCGTCTCAGACAAAGGAGCCCCTGTAGGAGATGGTTCGATACATTGTTCTGGCTGCGGCTGGGTATCCGGTACGGGTGGCGTTGGATTAGCATCATCGCAGCCCTCCCTAGGGGCAAGTTCTTCGGTAGGTTCAGGACTAGGGAAAACATTATCGCCGTAATCGGAAGGTAATCCCTGATTTTTATCGAGAGTATTGGCCTTTCCATTCAAAGGGTCGAATTGGGGTAGACTGGCGAGATCCTTCGGAAGCTCGGGCTCTCGGGTGGGAAAAACTGGATTTTGAACCAGCGCTTGAGGCTCCGCACATTCTTCAGGTGTGATCGGTCCTTGTTCCCCGCCAGATAGTGAATCTGGGGGAGGATAGGCGACGTTGTTGGAATCAGGATGTGAGGCTAGTGGCTGTTGCAAGGAATACGGAGCAGGCGTGTCCAGGGACTGCGATGGTACCTCAATACATTGGTCGGGGACCAATCCTGCTTCATTTGTAGGTTGTAAAAATAGTGTCTCAACAACAGTTACAGTTTTTGTCACGGTGGACAAAGGGGGGAAGTCGCTGGCCCCACCGTTCAAAGGTGGATACTGATTAGTATCCTCGGTGGGAGAAGCTGGGTATTGTCCTGGGAGCTGAGTTTCCAGTGCGGGTGGCGTTAGATTAGTACCAACCCAGCCATTCTCAGGGGCAAGTCCTTGGGTAGGTTCAGGACTAGGGAAAACTTTCTCGTCGCAATCGGAAGTTAATATCTGGCTAATACCGGGAGGAGTGTTGGCCTTGCCATTTAAAGGTCTGTAATCGGATTCATAGGGTCCCTCTGGGTTGGTAAAGCCACCAGGTGCGACGTTACCCGTCTCCAACAAGGGAGCCCCTGTAGGAGATGGTTCGATACATTGTTCTGGCTGTGACTGGGTATTCAATGATGCGTCTAGGGGCTGCGGTACTACTTCTGAATTTTGGTTAGAGGGTGACCCTACCGGCTCTTCGCACTTTTCACTTGCCAGAGGAGCGGTTTCTGTCGGAGACTCGTCGCACTCTTCACTTGTCAGAGGAGCGGTTTCTGTCGGAGACTCGTCGCACTCTTCACTTGCCAGAGGAGCGGTTTCTGTCGGAGACTCGTCGCACTCTTCACTTGTCAGAGGAGCGGTTTCTGTCGGAGG
>JAOPJG010000218.1:0-12580 GCA_027478255.1 Dispira simplex | reverse complement strand
AGACTCGTCACACTCTTCACTTGTCAGAGGAGCGGTTTCTGTCGGAGACTCGTCACACTCTTCACTTGCCAGAGGAGCGGTTTCTGTCGGAGGCTCGTCGCACTCTCCACTTGCCAGAGGAGCAGTCTCTGTCGGAGGAGCGGGAGGCTGCACTCCATTTACACCTTCGCGTATTTCTTGCGACTGATTAACGCCGGCAGTTGGTGCTCCGGTTCCCCAATCGACATATCCAGAGCTCTGTAAGCCTACCTTTTGAGCGGCATCAGTTGCTGTGTTTTCCAGTTGCGGTGCAGGGGAGCGTCGTACCAATTGCTGTGAATTTGGAGTCGGACGAGGATGCGCAACAGTGTCCTGCGCCGCCAACAAAGCCAGCAGAAGACAACTGTAGCGAATATGCATGGTTGTGAGCGAACAAAGAAAATGTGAACTGTGAAATGAAGCTCAGGATAGGGAGAACCTACAGTTTTAGGATAAACGGGGAAAGCAATGACAGCAGAAATTGCGAGTGTGGATAAAAAAAGATAATGAACAAAAATCTTTGTCGAGAAATGGAAACAAAAAAACTGTAAAGATAAAATAAAATATATAATATATACAATGCAGGGAAAATATATCGAACAGTGTAAAACTAGAAATACGGGGGGGGGAATCTACACGTTTATATTCGAGCACCGTAACTCAAAACCTAAAAGTATACATAATAGCTAACGTGGCCCGAACTAGTATCAATACGGGGGTCCAGGGCATGGTAGTTATATAGACAATGGAGGAGAGCTACTGAAGGGAAATGCCTTTATTATATACCATTGGGACCAAAGGAGACCGAATCATAGAATTTCACATCATGGGCTGTCCAAATATAGTGGATGTAGACTGGGTGAAAGTGAAGTAATGAGTGGATATCATTGTTGAAACTGAAGGCTAGGGTCACCTTTGCGTGGTAAATGGGTGATGTATGTAAAAGAAAAATGCCGGCAAAAGGGTGAATTGGCCGATGAAGTTGATTCGGGGACCGACGCAATATCGCGCGAAAATAATCCCAGTAGTGCTTATCCAATCGATCATCGCCGAGGATTGGTCAGTAGAAAACAGAAGTGCGGTACGGAATTCTGTATTGCGATTTTAAGTCTCACCATGGTGCCACCAACGGCCTCTCTCTATTTTTGACCTTGGTGCGGGATAGCCCAGTGGCCAAAGGGAGGAAGTGGGCTTCAAAATTTCCAACGCTATCGACCAATTGCTGAGAAAAAAAGGGGAAATGATACTCCCTTCTCTTTGGTAGTATTTGTGGGTGACCAGGCCAGTTCTTCGCCAATAAGGTCCGATTGTGAAGGTTGTTTGGAATACAAGAAGATCAAGGGAGATGGGAGGGAGGAACGGGTCCACTTGTCTTTCGTTTCTACTAGCCCTACGTAATAGAAAATAATACAGTGCCACTTGATGTCGTACACTTGCACCGACATGTAAATTCGCCGAACAGCTGTGACCGGCTTACTGAGCCAATAGGTCAGTGACATGCGATAGCCAAGCCTAGTATTTTTTTATATTATCACTCCACACAATGTCTCGCGAATACCTCTGGTGTACTTTGCCACTGTCTACAATTCACGCTATGGACCCTAGTTGTCCTACGGTATGCTAAATTTATTCTCCGTGTCATACATCACAGCATTCCATGTGGACCATCCAAACGGTGTACTAGAACTCCATTTTGATTACACTGCGGCTCATCCTTTTCTCTGCCACTCAAGTAGTGGCCCTGATCAACGCCGAGATACTCACTATATTGCACTGATCTACACCTTCGCCCCAAGTGGCTACGTTGTAGTGAATTCGGCTCATCAACCGTAGAGTATTCCTCTTTACTTTTTTAAAAAATATCAACCCGTGCAATCCACAAGTCAATATAAGGTCTTGACATGTAGTAAAAATTTAAATCTATAGTTTATTAAATTATATTATATACCTAGTAACGATCTACATGTGAAAACAAGTGAACATGAAGTGGCAAATCGGCCCAGAATGCAAATATGCATTACAAGACTACCTTCCCACCCGTTGAGCTGTGGAATATTGCACTAGAACAATCTCAAGGCATCTGTTATCTTTTCCCAAAGGTCACCCATTTTACATCGCCTCAAATGCTCCGGTTTCCCTGACTTCCACCTCCCATTGATCGAAAGCAGTAGGAAGGATGATAGCACATCCTAGCTGCTCTTACCATACATGTTCTCAAAATTTGGTGGATCTTATATTACCAACGGGTCCCAGGACAAGGAATCCAAGAGCAAGTCGTGATATGCACGTGGTAGAGAAGATATACCATTTAAATTTTAATACCGTGTGAGGTGAGTGAAAGTGGAAGTGGGAAGTTCAAATTATGCAAGGTAACCGATTCAGGGACCCTAGGGCACGGCATCATTTACCTTTTTTTTATAGTTGTGGGGATTAACAAAAAGTTGGAAGGCGCGGGATCTCATTTAGAATACAACGGTACTGTACTGTTTTCCGGTAGGATGCCAAGTGTCTGATTGAGACTCGAGTTACCTCAGTGGCATTGGCGAATTTGGTCTTCGTCTATTGATGATACATATAATTCCTAATTCCATGTTTTGGCAGCAGTAGCAGGATTGTGCTACAAGTGGTGGATCATGAAAATTTAAAATCACAATTTTCGGTCTCATCAAAACACTGCTAGCACTTCTACTTCACCCACTACCCGTCAACTACCATCCATACCGAACTCTAGAGGAACCCTTACCCTCTTTTCGGTTTCAGTTACCAATATATGCTAAAAGCGTAATTTAAAGTCGAACAGAAGAAAGTGAGAATAGTTCGTTCGGAGCTCTTCTCCACTCATTTTCGCGGTAATAAGTCCACCTGACTCTTCCTGTCGAGAAGTTGGCTATCTGATACTTTTCTTACCTTGACTCTATGGTCGAAACTTACTATTGCCGTTTCGACGGTCTTTATATTCTCTGATTTTACATGAACAATATCGATATTTATATTTGAAGTAGCTGTCCTCTCCATCATAATGAACAAAATCGAACGACAACTTGACAGATTTAGCAGCCGACATGTTTTGGTTAGTTTCCTATTCATCCATACAAGTATAATACTGTATAATGTACATCATACAAGCGTATTTATTCAAAGTAGTACGACGATAGTCAAGTACAATAACAACCTCCAAGGAGCATAGTGACAGCATGGAAAAAAAATACTGCTCGTAATCCAGCCGGTCGAATCTTCGGCTCGGTCTAGTCGCTTTCTGGATAGCATGGATGAATCTGCCCCTGATAGGTAAACGTACCATTTCGGTAAAGGTCGATCAGCTGTGTATCCAAAAATGCGTTTGCCCCTGCTAGTTGGTCAATGACTTGTTTGGCCCAGCGATAATAATCCTGTACCCGACTGGGGGACCATCCTACGGGTACCGCGCGGCACAAGTCACGCAAGTTATACAATTTATCGGCCAATTTCACTAATCGGGCACGTTGCGAAACATGGGCCGCCTTGGCCACCTGACGTAGTTTTCGTTCGGGGGAAGGCAAAGTCATGTCGTCGGTACATTCCAAAACCACTTGGCACACAACCGGTCCAAATATCGTTTCCAGTTCGTCAGCGGTGGTGTCCGTATCTTCAATAGTGTCGTGAAGTACCGCAGCCTGTAAAGTGGCCAAGTCCGTCACCCCGCCTTCTACCAGCAAGGAGGCTACGCCAATGGGGTGGTTAATATAAGGAGTGGCTGCGGGATCTTTACGACGTTGGTTGGCATGTTTTTCGCAGGCAAACGTGAGTGTTTTAAATAGTATCGCCAACGAGTCACAAGCTAGCTCCTTTACGAGCATCAGCTTCGAAAGTGGTTCGTCAATGCACTCTTGTCCGCTGGTCATGCTGGCGGATTCGAATTTCAAAAACAAGAAAAAGAATAAGTGCCAATTGCTCAACTAATGGTACAGCGTGGAAAAACTATTTATTAACCGACACAAGAGTAATATATATATATCTATTTATACTGACAACGTACAGGGTAAACAAAAAGATAACTTATAGAGAGTAGTGCTATGGCCTCGGGGTCATCTTTATAGTAGAAATGAAAACGGAGCAGGCACTAGGAGCAGGTGAGTGTTATTGTGTCCATTATCAATATTTTTTTAAAAAAAAATTAAAAAATATTAGTCACTCGTCCCCAAAAAAAAAGCTATCAACACAAACACCGATACACTTCTGTAAACAAACATTGCATTGCAAAAAGGTGTTGGGAGAGAGAGAGGAGGGGGGTGACGGGGAAATCCACGCCGTTCCTCGTACATCTCCCACGATGTGGTGAGCATCTTGATTAGTGAGGGTTATTTACACATTCCTCAGAACGGCTTTCCTTCCAACCCTTCAGATGGCTATTACCAACGAGCATCCTCTACATTCACTATTTTCGAACTAACGTAATAAAACTCTACCCGGGTATGGCCGTTGTTGCCTTGTTGGGATGGTCTTAAATTTATTAGCATTCCTTATTGGTCAGATCCACCAGGTTGATAGACAGATGTCACCATTCCGCCAAGAAAACGGTTATATTATTGGTAAGCGGTTTTATCACTTACAGCATTGCCTCCCGCTTCATTTACCAGTAACTCGTTCGGCCATGTAATATCTGTTGGCCATTCTCATCGCTTACCATCGATAGTTGTCCAGATACATCCACAAGAAACGAGGACAGTATTGAGATACTAGTACATATGTGTAGATTTTTTTCGACTATATAGCGAAAAATCCGCCGAAGTTGAATGGGTCTCGCACAAAACACTATTGGTTATGTTAAAGTTGGTACATTTTTTACTCCGAATCTCTATATAGTCAAAAAAAATCACCCATATGGGTAGTTTTTTTTCGACTATATAGAGAAAAATCCGCCAGCACTGAGTAGGTCTCTCACTAAACCCTATTGGTTAAAATGCAATTGGTACCTTTTTCCTCCAAATCTCTATATAGTTGAAAAAAAATTCACCCATTTAGTTATCCATCGTCACACATAAACATTGCACCGTTGGTCCATCCGATTGGATTTATCGAAGGCAGGGCTGTTTTTCATGATAAAAGGGCCGTATCAAACAACTGGTAATGGGTTGTGAGAGGATATCCCTCAGGAAAATGGCCAGAAAAATAGAAACACTGTCCTGGGAGACGGGATCTCCCCTAACTGCTTTCCTCGGGACCAGAGTCGGGGTTCGATTCATGGTACAGGTACCAATTTACCTCATGGATGGGAATATCCCGTATTTCGGACACTGCATCAATATCTAAATAGTCATCGGGGGAGGGCTGAGCGAAAAGGGCGTACTTGTCTTGATAATGGCAACCACAGGACACAAAAAGGCGTTGGGTAAATGAAGTGGAAACGATTGAAGCACCCGGAAAGAATATACAATCCGCAAAACAAAAGTAATACAATTGGAGTTGTGATGATACGATAAGCTATTAGATTACATTTACAGAGTGCTCTGCGGACAAGGCTGGCGTCGATGTTGCAAAAAAACGACCATCTTCGCAGACTAGTCACCATTTATCCGATGTAGTTAACGTTTCTAATCCAAAATTGATATTCATGTTTAATATAATCAAGTACCCAAATGCCGGAGATGGTCTGGTATGGGTGTCCATGCTTTTATTTTGCCACTCGATGTTACATATTTAACTTACCGGTGAGTGTAGACAACGAATCCAGCGGCGGCGTATGTAAGAAATTATGCGCATAGAATACCAAATAAATAAATACAATGAGCATGACCAGCCATGCCGGAACTGCTACTGCCCAATACCTTGAAAGGAGGTAGATCGAATATTCGGAGCAGCGTGGAAAATTGCAATCATTGTCGTGAGGATTTACCAAAGTGAAAAGCGGAAATGGATAACAAAGTAACTGGTTAACTAATGATCAAGCTACAAAATTTTGATACTAAACATCTCTTCCCGGGCCATGTAGGAAACATATTAGTAGTAATGGAAGAAAAACTACGTCTGTATTTCGATAGTTTACGACAACAATCCACGTACGTGTCTATGAAAGTTCATAGGATATTGATTATACTTTACCGGCTAGGATAATAGGTGATACCGACGCTATGGAGAACCACGTCGGGGAGATACGCCCAGCATAAGAAAATCACTACAGGAAACACATATCGTCATTACGGCATACGTTGTATCAGAAATCAATCCCCCAGTGAATTTAGTAGTTAGTCAACAGATGCTCCAGAGTCTGGTCTTAACCCTCACATTGGGTTTTGTCAGGATAACGCTGGTGAACTGCACCCCGCTGCCAAGTAAGCTTGGGCCACCAACTGCCCAACTAACGGGATATTGTCTGTCAGACCGGTTGGATAAGGGAATATTTACCAAAGAAGAGATAGGAAATGAGATAAATGACGAAGCCGTAGATTTCGTATTTCGGGGTTTTACTCTCTGGTAGCGAAGAAGTCGCGAGGTCAACGGGAGGTGGGGTGTCAAGGTGAGGCGGCATGGTCAATTCAGCAACCAGGCAATATATCCCCAAGGTGAGGCCTAGTATAAAATCGCGAAAAGGAAGGCGCAAGGGAAGATGAAGAAAAAAAGGGAATCAGAAGAGCTGAATTGCGGGAATAAACCATGCGTTACCAAGTCGAACTTGGCACCACCAAATTGTTTGGTTTTCATCACACATTCCGCCAACAAAAAGTACTCACGGTGTTTACCCAACTCAATCAGCCGGGTATTAATTGGTAATTTTTTACACGCTTTAACCTTTTCACCTTTTTTTCCTTTGCTTTGCTTTTTCGCACTGCGCTTGCTTATCTTGTGTACCAATCCATTTCAGCAACATGGAGCCCTTAAAGCAAAACAAGGGGACAATGGACGTCATGGGGGACCTGGTGTATCTAGAAGAAATGTAAGTCTGAAGTATGTGTCGCAAAGCTCTCTTCCTTGTTAGGGTAGAACCTACCCATATGAACATTGTCCTCCAGTCATTTGGCATTTCTGAATCCGCTTTAAATAATAACTACTACAATGCAATGTACTAAATTTTCCAATATTCGACTGTTTTATATGTACGGCTACGCCAGGTTTTATTCACTGGGCAGGGATGATGGCCTTCGGGAGGGCGTGCGAGCTGGTCAGTTGGAAGGAAGAGAGTTTGGTGCCCGTAAAGGATTTGAAGTGGGTCGAGAAGTGGGTTTTTACTTGGGAGTCAGTCTCTTGTGGCTCTCACTTTTACAACGTCAACCCAGTCCAGCCAAGAATCCCGTCCGAGCCATTAAACATTTTCGGGACGTGTGTCGCTTAATCTACCAATTTCCTCTGACTAACGACCACAATGTGGATTTTCTGGGCCAGCTGGACAAAATACGTGCCAAAGCTCGATTGGCGTTAGTGAGTGTTGGAAGCAACCAGCGAACACCCACTTCCAAACCTGCGCATTCCAATATTGCATACTAGCCGGTCATTGATGTGGCTGCTCACTGGAGACGTTGGTTTTTATTTTATTTTTTAAAAAAATTGCCTTGTTGATTAGTTGGAATCTTTAGTGGTTAACCAAAGCACATTCTTTTTGTTACTTTGATATATATCCCACAGAATCCGGGAGAGGCGTGACTGCATAACTCACTGTGGAAATTCTCACCCGTCAGTACTCGCATTTTCCACCATTGCATCATCTCTTCCATTGAATAGCACACCCTTATCCATCCTAGTTATCCTATCCTTTGGTTGTTCCTGATCCTTCAGAGTTTCTTGTATTCATTTCATCTACTTTACCAAGTTTGTACCACTATTTTTATCTGTTTTAGTTTGCTTTGTCAATAAGTAGTGATTGAAGTCTACAGTTGTTCACCAACTAGGTAAACAATAAACCATGGATAACACTTTCGAGTCTGGTACCCATTGCTTAACCAAGCTCTACCGACATGTGCGCCAGTGGCCCACGGTTACTAGTGCGCGCCTGAGGAATCAAATTGGAACCACCACTATTTGTTCGGTGTTACCACAAGTGTACACGGTGGAATTGACCCAGAGTCAGATGGATTGGACCCGTCCAGTCAACCGTGTCACTAACCGTCAAGCTGTGGTAGCTATTCCCCAGCCAACGGAAGGCCCCGAGTGCACCAAAGACTTGGAACCATTGTGTAGCACGGTTTCGACCGACCGAGTAAATGTTGATTTACAACAGTGGTCTCCTTCAGGCACCCAACTGGCCGTGCTTCGGACCGTGGAAGACAAGGAGAGCAAGTCCTCGAAACGGTACGTGGAGGTGTGGCAAGGTGTTCAATTGGTGACCTGCGTGGAAGTTACCGACCTACACGATGCGTTTTATTCCGATGGTACCTTTGGATCATTGAGTTGGGCGGCCAAGGAAACCCACCTGGTCTATGTAGCCGAAGCCTCGTCCGACCAGGACCCCTATTCCAAGTTTGATTACCGTCCGGATTGGGGAGAGCGTCTCGATGGCAAAGTAAAGCCAACTCTCTTTGTGGTGGATTTGGTCAAGGCCCAGGTGAACAAGGTGGATTTGGCGACCGAGGAGTTTAGTCCGGCCCAGGTCATCTTTGGCCCAAAGGATGCGAACTTGGTGTTTGTTGGCTACCATCGCTACCCTCAACCGTACGGTTTAGTGTATTGTTTTAATCGACCTATGGCTATCTACAAAGTTGACCTGGATGGTTCGCAGTTACGCATGTTGAGTGACCCCCACCTGGCGGCCCGTTCGCCGCGGTTGTCTCCCGATCAACACCGTTTGATTTATCTAGCTAACGAACTAGGTGGGCCTCATAACGCCTGTTCTACCTTGGTTTGCTACGATTGGGCCACCCAGGCCAATCGTACCATTGTACCCGTGGTGAACAATCCTGCCGACCATCCCGAAGGCTTTCCCGGACTTTACCTCGATAGTTTACCTGTCCGACCTTGGTTGACCATGGATACCCATCCCGAGTCCGCAGAGAGCGTCCTATGTCAAAGTCTATGGGGGTGTCGCACGACCCTTTTGCAGGTCCATTTGGAAACGGGGAAAGTACAAAACTTAACCCCGGATACCAAGACAGGATCCTGGTCTGTATTGGATGTACACAGTCACTATGTAGTGGCGATTCAAAGTACCCCTGTGCAGCCCCATGCGTTATACATTGGACATGTGTTTCCTAACCAACCTTTGGTGACAGAAACAAGTACTCGTGTGATTTGGCGCCGTTTAATGGAACCTTTAAAGGGGAAGTATTCGCAAGATATCCTCGATACTCTGACCGAATGGGAGGTTCTCTCGTTTTCTGAACGATTTCCTGGTTTGGAGGCCATATTGGTCCGACCACAACTTAATCCGTCAAAGGGCCAACATTCCAGCCATCTGTGGCTTCAGGAGTGGCAGCAGCAGGTCCCATTGACAGATACTCCGCTGATCGTATTCTCCCACGGGGGTCCCCACTCCGCCTTCACCACTGCCTTTTCCTGGCAGGTAGCTGGTTTCGTAATGGCCGGTTTTGCAGTACTTATGACCAATTACCGAGGGTCGACAGGGTATGGTAACGACGCCGTGCGCTCTTTGGTAGGCCACCTTGGTGAAGCGGAGGTGGACGATGTGCATTATATCGCCCAACGAGTACTTAGGGATTACGTGGACAAGGGACTTTCTGAGCGACATGTATGTTACTATGGGGGTTCGTATGGCGGTTTTATAGGTGCTCACCTTTCCGCTCGCTACCCCGATGCCTATCATGCCTTTGTTTTACGTAACCCCGTGATTAATATTGGTGCTATGGCCGCCACAACTGATCTCCCGGATTGGTGCGCCTTTGAAATAGGCCATACCTACGACTACCAAGGATATAACCCGGTTCCCCCCGCTCTTTACCAAGTCATGCATGATATGTCACCCATGTCCCATGTCAAACAGGTCAAGGCCCCCACCATGCTCTTCTTGGGCACTGGGGACCGTCGGGTACCTCCCTACGAGGGTAAGTCCTGGTATAACGCCCTGAAAGCTAAAGGTACCCTGGTCGAACTCAAACTCTATACCAACGTGGGCCACGCGTTAGACACGGTGGAAGTGGAGAACGCTCAATTTTACCATTGTGTCAAGTTTTTCGTTACCAAAGGTTGTGCTCTACCGTGGCATGACAAAAATTGACGTTATTTCTAGTGATATATCAGTTGCTACAAAACCCCTGAAATACTCATATAAGAACCACGATTCTTTAATAATAATTACCATCATTGACAAGTACTGTGTAAATCCTCTTGAATCACTTATTAAAACATCTGTGAAAGTCACTTCGTTGGAGGGAACCAAGGACTTCATTATATACCCCTATAATCTCATCATCTTTGTCAAAGACTCTACCCTCCAGCTTTTTCTTGATACACGGGAACAACCAAAAGTCACATAGTGCAAGGTCAGGAGAGTAGGGTGGTGCTTTAAGCAGTTGGAGTCCAAGCTCATTCATATGGGCCTTGCTATAGGGAGAAACATGAGCTCTTGCATTATCCTGGTGGAGGATGATTTGGGAGGTGGGTGACTTTGGATGTGCTTTCTGTCATTCCCCAACCATTGGTTCGACACCATTCCTTTAGTACTATTAACACTTGGACCTAGTATCATCAGTATTGAAAACAATATAAAGCATTATCACTTTATTAAGGAGCACAGTCCATTTAAAATTTTGTAACTTCGAGATCCACCCTGGCTGAGCAGAGATGGGGTCATGCTGACCTTGGTGTTCTGGCACCCATACCTTTCGACCAGTGCCAGTCTGGGGGTTATTATGGTAAACCCAGGTTTCATCACATGTCACAATATTATACACAAAAGAGTTGGTCAATTTCTGAAAATGGTCAAGGAAATTGAAGAAAAAGGTTTTGCGGTCACTTTGTAACTTTGATGTTAGGGAATGGGGAACCCAAGTACTAAGGTATGAATGGTAATGCAACTGGTTGTGGAGGACATTCCAAACATCCCTTATAGAAGTCTTTGCCTCCCGTGCAAGCACTCTCAAGGTCACGAATGGGTCTTCGTTAACTAGCCGTTCGATGGTGTCACTTTTATATGCATAGGTTTCATTGGAAGGACGTCCTGTGTATTACTCATCTTCAAATGACAAATGGCCAGTCTTGAATTTGTTATACCAACGGCACACTGTCACATACGAATGATAACCTTGTCCATAATAACCCTGCAAAGTTTTGTGGATTTCGGTTGGGTTTAGGCCGAGTTCAAAAAATGCCCAAATGTGGTGCCGAATTAAGGTTGGGGTAATAGTGGGCATGGGACATGTGACTTGGGTGAATGGGACATGGTAAAGGACTTTTAAATTAGGATAACTCAAGGAAAACAAAAGATAGAAAGGTAAGACCAAAACGTGTATGTTCCTATTAGCAAGGGCTAACAGCATAAGTATCATATATTCTTACTTAACCAATATGATAGTCGTATTTTCCGTCGTTGGCGTTGTAAGAATCAATACGATTTTCAAGTTTTTTTACTTATGTCCTATTTTTGGAAGCTTCGGTACTTGTATGGGTACTTTTTTCGTGTATATAGTGATTTGGAGCGAAGGGATGACAATTATTTGTGGACAGTTTATTTTATACTTAACTGATTACACACCACCACCACCATGGAGATACCATTTTCTACAATTTACAATAAACAACAAAGAACAATACATCCTATACGGCTAGAGTATCACATGACAGCGATTGCTCCAAGGCCAAGTTGTGCAGGCAGGCCGCCCCGCCTGAAGGTGTTGCACAATTATATACGAAATGGGAGTCAATAATCAGGAATCAGCCAGACGAATCTTGCTGGACATCAGTGAGTGAATGTCCAGCTGGATGTTTTAGGGCAGGAGGGGAAGGGGGAAGGGGGAGAGGGCCTACGAAGGTTATGATTGGCAGGCAAGGAGAAGATCACTACAATGGTGGTGGATGGGGAAACGGGGATCGTCACAACAGTGGTGAACAGGGAGAGGAAAGGGTGATAAGTTTTTTATCAAGTTGTGCTGACCAGGGATCGAACCTAGGTGTTTTTTTTGGGGGGAGGCAGCTGCTCTTGTCGTGTGTCACTAGACCCTCCCCACTCCGTGTGATACAGTTTATTGTGGTATCTCACAGTAGATACAGTATCTCAAATACTTATCTAAGGTCACTGGAGATATCAAAAACAGGCTCTTTGCCTACGATCGTAATCACTCTTGGGGTTCCGCGGGTACCAACTAAATCACCAGTTAACACAAATAAAAGAACTATTCAATACTGGCTTTATTTACTAAGGAAATCGGGTCCTATTTATATCAGGATGATAGGATACCCGCACAATGTACAACTATAACTAATGATAACCAAGTGTCATTGGTTATCTACACAATACGATTTGAACACAGAATATGAAAGAACATCACTACAAAAGAAAACTAATATTAATTGTTGGGAATTGGGTAAACTAATAGCCTTTAATAAACATTGGATTGAACTAATAATAATGTCATAAGACATATAAACACTATGTAGGTACTATAGAATAAACTAAATTGGGAAGAACCTAAATCCAAGAGTG
>JAOPJG010000217.1:10469-34853 GCA_027478255.1 Dispira simplex | reverse complement strand
TTCCGATTTGCTCAGACTGTCAGACACGACCCACATCAAGTAGGTCATTCCAACCGCACCAAAGACAAAAGGGTGGAGGGGTTTCCACAACGGGGTGGCCCAGGGACGTATACCGAAGAGTTTGGCCTTGATCATGTTGGAAGAAAGTGGTGAATTGCTCACTCGGGAATATATAGAATAAAAAAAAAGGATAGTCAACAAGCGAAAGGAAACGCAAACGATGAACTAATTTAAAGGCTCAACCAAAGTGTTGTTAAAGCAGACCAGAAACTATACTCGATTTCATTGGGTTCGTCGTTGGCTAAGGTGGTAACGGGCGAGACGACGGTTAGTGGTCCCTTTCCTCCCCATCCCCATCCCCCTCCCACCACTCAAACCCAACCCCAATCTTGGCCTTTGCACTGCATTTTCCCCAAGTCATCCGTTGAACATCACGTGGCTGTAGATAGTTGCTAGAGAGATACTCATATCACGTGATAATGCCAACAAGGCCTCTAAATCATGTAAAAAAAAAAAATTAACCCATGGTTAGTCCATGCGTAGACTTGCGGGTATTATTGCAGAGGAACTGATAGTCTACTTTTTATTTTTACTACTTAATACGGTTAATATCGTGTCTATTTATCACATACGTAGCCCATGGCGACCCGACGTCTACCCAACATCCTAATCACCGGTACCCCGGGCACCGGCAAGACCACCCTTAGTGACCTGGTGGCTATTCAGACCGAATTTGAACACATTGAAGTGGGGAAACTGGTGAAAGAACGACAGTTACACGACGGCATTGACCACGAATTCGACTCTTTTATTCTTAACGACGACAAAGTAAGTAGAACCGTTTACTTTTGCATCCTGTACAAACTGTAATATGTATCAGCACCCTGCTTCGTTTCTAACTGTGTGCGGTCATGTGGTGAGAACGGAAATTAACCCGAAGAATCACATCTAGCAGAAAAATATAAACACAAAAACAACTCTTCAGCTATTGCTAATAAGTGATTCCTACGTATTCTCCCGCCTGCTCCATCCACCTTATTCAACTCCTGCCACGCCAATCTTTGTGGGAATACTAGCTCCTTGATGAATTGGAAATAGCCCTACAACCAGGAGGGAAAATTGTGGATTTCCACGGTTGCGATTTATTCCCCGAACGTTGGTTCGATTTAGTTGTCGTCTTGCAAACCGACAATACCACCCTTTATGATCGCTTGGAAAGACGGTAAGTAGTATTCATCATTTTTGGGGTTGAGGAGTGACCTCACCCTTACGTCGAGAATGCCAATGAGGATAACACATGTGGTACACAGTATGGATTTAGCTAACGCCATTATATATATATATATATATATACTTTGTATTCCTGACTATGGAATGTCGCCACCAGCGGGTATACCACCAAAAAAATCCAAGAAAATGTGGAGTGCGAAATTATGCAGGTTATAGTCGAAGAAGCCCGAGAATCCTATGCTGAACACGTAGTGGTCATATTGGAGAGTACTTCCGTCCAGCAGATGGAAGAGAATGCGCAACGGATAGCCCAATGGATTCAGCAGTATGTTGCACAACACCATTCGGCATAACGACACACTTTGGTTCTGATTCATCGCCTAGGGTGATACTCCGAGATCTCGTTGTAATTCCGAGAAACTCGGCCCTCTACTACTCTGCATCCAAGACTTTATCATTACCTCGTATAACCACAGTAAAGATTCATTGATATACCATAATCCCTAGGCCATGAGAAATATTGTGGGGTAACGAATACTGGATAAGGCGATATCATTTTTTTTCTACTCGTTTGAGTTTATTCTTTGAGTAAAAATTAATACACTCCACCGGTAAACATGTACTATACAAGGTTTTTAAAGGAGGTACGTTTAATGATAAACCAATTTTTACTTTTGTTTTTTTTTGATATTTGATTCTACCTATAATACGTCAGTAATCACAAACAAAAATATCGTACGACTTTCAACAAGCACACGAACTGTGTCAAATAATATCACATGCTAAAAATACCTGGGGTGTATGGGTCCAGTTACGGAAACAGTAATTCTAGCAACAAAGCGCAAGGACGCACACACTTAACCACCAGCCTAGACTCCACTATGCGTCCCTCTATCATTTTAATTGACTCCTTTCATAACATTTTCTTATTGCATTGCACGTTTTAATATTTTTTTTATTCTTATAGTGCTGCATTTATTTGTTTATAATGTCCACTGACTCTCCTCCACTCTGCAGCCCCATTGCTCTGAGTGACCTTAAACCGACCGACCTGACCCGTTGGCGCTTGGTGGTTAACAAAGGTCGACAGGTCTGGGAGTACCTGGAATCGGAATCATTAGCTCAGGCACGACCCCAAACAGACGTGGAGCGCTACTGGTTAGGATTGCCCGTGGTAAGTACACATTAACTTTGTCGTACCTTCCGTTATTACTGCACTTTGACATCCATTCCAAACTCTGGAATTGGGTGTTGTATTAAAAAGTGAACAATTTCACCAGGTATTCGCAGCTCTAGTCAATGCCACAGTTTGGTATGGTGTTTATATTAACTGACCTTTATATTCGACCGTGCTCCGTTGGTATAATCTACCTTATCAATAACCACTGCTTGTTCGATTCTGCTACAAAACGACAGAATTCAGTGAAACCCTCGGCGCAGGTAGACACACCTTGGGAAGCGGCTCAGAAAGGGTACACCTTTTTTCGTAATCTCCAAACGGACGATGGTCACTGGGCAGGACGGTACGACGGTCCCATGTTTATGGTCCCAGGGGTAATTATATCCCTCTATTGCGTGGGCCATCGTATCCCGGACTACCAACGGGTAGAGTTTATCCGGTACATCCTTAGTTTGGCGCACCCAGTGAACGGGGGATGGGGTATTCACTCGGAAAGCGTGTCCACTGTGTTTGGAACCACTCTGAATTACGTTACGCTACGCATTCTTGGAGTGGGTCCCGACGAAGCGCCCATGATTAAGGCCCGGTCCACCCTCCATCAGTTGGGCGGTGCGGCACGTATTCCAGCATGGGGAAAGTTCTGGCTCGCCATCTTGGGTCTGTACAAGTACGAAGGAATGAATCCTGTGCCTCCGGAACTTACTCTACTCCCCTATATCCTGCCTATCCACCCCGGTCGTTTCTGGATTCATTCGCGGGCGGTATACATGAGTATGGCCTACCTCTACGGATTACGCTACGTCGCCGAGGAAACACCCCTACTTATCCAACTGCGTGAGGAACTCTACACCCAACCGTTCGACTCCATCCCTTGGGAAAACAACCGTAATAACGTGGCCCAGGTGGACCTCTACACTCCGAGTGGACCGTTAACCTTGGCAGCCAATTACCTGTTGGTGCTGTTCGAAAAAGTATGCCCTACTAACCTTCGTCATCAAGCCGTCGATGAGGTCCTGGAACAAATTCTTATGGAGGAAGAGAACACCTCGGGTCTGTGTTTGGCCCCCGTGAATTATGCCATCAATACTGTCGTACTGGCCGTGGCCAAGGGCAAGGACTCGTGGGAATACCGTCGTCACTTGGAACGTGTGGGTGATGCTATGTGGATGAGTAGGCAAGGTCTAATGGTCAACGGCACCAATGGATCCCAGCTGTGGGACACAGGTTTCGCTGTCCAGGCGGTCGTAGAAACCGGTTTGGCGGATCTGGAAGAAAACCACGCCAGTATGACCAAGGCCCTAGAGTTTCTGGACGTGTGTCAAATCCAGAACGACCCACCCTATTTGGAACGCAACTACCGATTTTCCACCAAGGGTGCCTGGCCGTTTAGTACCTACGAACAAGGTTATACGGTTTCCGACTGTACCGCTGAAGGTTTACAAGGCGTGCTATTACTGCAGGCTAAATCCTATACCCCCGATCTCGTCTCCAAGCGACGGTTGTGTGATTCGGTAGATCTTTTGCTTACTATGCAGACCCCCAGTGGTGGGTTCGCCAGCTACGAAACCCCCCGTTCTTATGAATGGCTAGAGTTGCTCAATCCTGCAGAAATTTTTGGACGTTATATGATTGAATACACCTACCCGGAGTGTACCTCCTCAGTAGTCTTGAGCCTTCGTAAATTCACCGAACATTACCCGGATTACCGGGGGGATGAAATCGAACGATGCATCCAAAAGGCCATCCAGTACATTTTCGCTGATCAACGATCTGACGGCAGTTGGTTTGGTTCCTGGGGCGTGTGTTTCACCTACGCCAGTATGTTTTCCCTCAAGGCCCTGGCCAGTGAGGGCTTTGACTACAGCAACTCCCCGCGTGTACGACAAGCTTGTGAATTCCTCCTGGACAAACAGAAAAACGACGGAGGCTGGGGTGAAACATTCCAGTCCTGTGTAATTGGGGAATACGTGCAGCACGAGCGTTCCCAAGTGGTGCAAACTGCGTGGGCTCTGCTAAGTCTCCTGGCCGCCAAGTACCCTTACAGGGAGCCCTTGGACGATGCGGCCAAGTTTCTCATGTCTCGTCAACAGCCCAACGGAGAATGGCTCCAGGAATCCCTCGAGGGTGTTTTTAACAAAAATTGCAATATTGCTTACCCCAACTTTAAACACATATTCCCCGTGTGGGCCCTTGGCAAGTATGCCAAGCAATACGATAACACCCTGCTAGAATAAATTGACACCCGGTGAGCGTGAGCGATTGGTGCCATGCCCACTTTCAACCCTAATCCTTTTCCATGCGATATTTTTTGGTTATTCTTCCTTTGGGGTTTTATTTTTCGCCGCAGTCTGATTTTATACAATACGTATGAACTCTTTTCTCACAACGATACATGATATGGTATTATCACTGTATAAAGCACATTACTAATCCTTTAGACCTCGTCTTCCTAATACTCGGCGTCATGCTTAACCTAGTGTAAATGAAGAAGGATATTGTCTAGAGATACATAGAGGCAGGTTCTAATCCAACTATGCCAAGAAACTAGAATGCAGGATAGTGAATCAGAGTGGGATAGGGAGGGTAATAAATTACTACGGACTACTGTTGTCCAAATTTTTTTTATCCCTGCTTGTCTGCATAGGATGTACCTAACACTTCCTCGCAGGTTCCAATAATACATAAACGAAAGTGGCCTAAAAGAATGGCCGAGAAAACCATTATTGCCACACATTATCAAAGTGGAACGCGTAATGGGTTTAATTCATTTCGCGGGTATTCTCTTGACCTCACGTAGATGCCATTAGCTCAAAGTACCGGCATTGCTGCTGTTTTCCTTCGCAATTGTTGATAGGATCGTTTGTTACTTGGCTTACCTGGATTCACGTATTACATTTGTCGTGCATGGAAAAGGGAGTGAATCGCCAAATTGAACGTTAAAGGAATGTTAACCGTGGGCCCAAAATTGTGTGTTCGTCAAAGCCTACATGTTTATTAGGCAGATATAGTGACCCTCTGTGTGAAGTTGGGTATGTCAGCTTCTACTTTCAGGTATTGGATTGTAGATCGCTATGGAATTATAAACAAGCTTAAATGCTGGACATATAGCTGAGTGAAAAAGTACAGTAAATTCACTCAGCACGAAGAAAAATATAACTATAGTAAGACGATATGTTATTAGCTAAATCCGAGAGTATGGGAACGTATTAAAGTACTGTTAGGCAACTATATATAGGGGAATGTAACTGTACACTGTCATAAAATCTTTAATTGCCACGCTTTATACTTGGTACATGCTTACGCAACTGCAAATACATGTAAATCTTGCCTCTGCTTTAGTAACGTTCGATTTAGGCAACTGGGTTGATCTTGGCAGGTGCGTTTGTGGAGGTCTAGGGGATTCCTGAATCAGTTTAATACTCTGCACGAAGCAGTAAGTCGCAACTGCCTTGTAGGGACAAGTGAAGGAGGGTAAACTTTCACCATAACCCCGTGAATCGGTAGTACCGCTGGCTACTTTGAAACCACCATCTGCCGTGACTCTGGGTACAATCTAGGGAAACGGTTGTCATTGGAAAAACCGCTGCTGCGACAATTCCTCAAAATTCCCAAAATATAAAGATATAAAATTGTAAAGGAACCTCTTATCCCGATGATAATCGCCATCACGGGTTCATCTGTAATTGGATACGATTATCTTTAGTGCAGAATGCTAACACACGACATACTGTAGACCGGTAACATAGTCATTCCTTTTATCTACCTACCTCTTCCTCCATAAAGAAACCCTGAAGATTTACACATACAGTTAATGGCCCTTCCACCAAGCACATCTATCTTCGCTTAAGGGATACTTATTTCCCTTGATTAAGTCGGCTTTCAATGAGGACGATGGACTCATTGTTGGTGATCTCTTGCATCACCAGTTCCTTATAAAGGATATCATTACGTTGTATCTGTAACGAGCCAGTGTATAGCAGCAGCGTGGCAAACTGGAAACGTGGATCGTTATGGGGGGGAAAGGGGGGAAGGCAAAGCTGATTTATGTATTGTCAATTGCTACTAGTAGTCATTCGGTTCATGGAATATGCGCTTCTAATACATTACTAGATTTTATCTCTAAAAATGCGCACGGATACTCCTGAGTTTCATGTTAAATATAGTAGAAAAGAGATGGAGATCCGGCCCTTTGGCATTAACATTTGGTAATTTCCACTGGACACCAAAACTAGATGCTGATCTACCTTCCCTTGAGTCCACTAACTTCGATATGATCGATTAGACTATTGATACACCGATATGGTCACCGGTTAAATGGAACGACTCTATCGCATACACTATACGAAAAGGGATAAGGATATATGTACTGATTGCCATTGCAGGTTCGGCGTTGTGCAAACTGTGGGAAACCCAGATATGCACACTCCCTTCCTCCCTCAATACCAGCGCGACTGAGTGTTAAGCAGAGACAGAGAGACCCTTAAGTCGATAATGACATAGTACCACGAAAAATTTTGTTGAACTAGGTTGGATGAGACTCGTACCTATTCATATATCGAATAACCTATCTCGTCGTAGTTAGGCAGAGATGGTAAGCGCGTTGAACATCATCTTCTCTCCCCCCCCCAAAAAAAAAAAAAAAAAAACTTTCACTGTTTCATCGTTTTGACCTGACACTCCGGTTTAGAACCTTTGTGGGAATTTCGGATGTCTCTAATCTCACTACCCTGGCAACCCACAGGATAGTAAAACAGGGGCGGTGTACACAAAACCCACCTGGGCTGGGTTGGTTTGTTCTTTATTAAAAGGGAGGAAAGGGGAAGTGAAAAATAATATGAGAACCATGAATTGGTTGATGGCTCAGGCGAGTGCGAATAAACGAAAGCGGAAAAGGGGGCCTATTACTTTCTAATAATAGCTAGATTATTTTTCGCCTCTCTTGGTGGTGGCTGGTTCCGGCTTATGTGAAACTGATAAACGTGGTGCAGTAATGGATAAAGCTTGGATGATATAATTTGACACAAAATGTACTCTGTGGTCAATGGTGAGCTGTCGCCAAAATCTCTGAAATCGTGTATCCAGGCCAGAATATGTGCGGTATGGTGGGAATAAGCACGCTATTACGGAAGGGTCATATCCATATCACGGAAGTATCCCTCGGTGGCTGTAATAATTGCCTTTTAAGTCAAAGATGAAATTTTTCGAACCTAATGTATCAGTACCATCGCCAATATCCGGACTGTATTGTATCACCTCACACTTTAGCGAACCACCACGTAAATTCGCTCATGACCGTTTAGCCATTGAAGAATCACGACATGGGTAGTTTTTTTTCGTCTATATAGCAATTTAGAGCGAAGGTGTAGCAGCTACGAACTTAATGAATAGGATTTCGCGAGAGACCCATTCAATTTCGGCCGATTTTTATCTATATATAGTCGAAAAATCCGTCAGAGTTCAGTGAATGTCTCACAAAATCCTATTGTAGTTGGTATTATTTTGCTTGAAAACACTCTATTGGCGGGAAAATATCACCCACATACACTAACCACATCGCCACCTCGAGTGGCGTTGCAGTGAGTAGATTAACGGGAACCCCAACAAAGGTACATTAACCAGGGCATGTTACAGCTTCCATTGATGTACATATTTACCATCCCTCACTACACTTACTCTCTCTACCGTCACTAATATTACCACCGTTTATACTTACTGTAAATCTCTAGTCTTTCATTTTCCATGACACGCCACACCTCGGCTTGAAATACCAAGGATCTGGCTAAGTGTCTTGTATTTGTGTTACTCACTGTGGATATGGGTTACCTGACATGAAACAATAAAAATATATGGCGAACTTGGTTCGAACGTTCTCAGTGGCGTTTTTCTATTTTGTAGTTATATTGAAACACATGTACTTATACAATATCCGGGTAACCTACTTGAGTTGTATGGAATACTATTGTCTAGTTTTGTAGTAAAAAAATGGATTAACCGTGTATGATGTTTTTTTTTCCAAAATGAAAAATTGTTTCACCTGCTCCTCCCAAGTGCAAGTTTTTTTTTTGCCCCCCCACAGATCAGCATACCCAACACCAACAAACAAATGCCCACCTTTAGAACGAGTAACCTTTTAAAACCCAACGCCTCCAAATCATCAATGGCACAGCAACGCAATTTGTGAAAAATTCGTTTCCTTTCTTTCAAACCCCTCAAGTCTCACCTACTGTGGCATTCACAGTTTCGTTGCTGCGATGCTTATATGAAAAAAAAAACACTGGACCTTGACTCCCATAAATTATTAACATAAGCTGAAACTAATTTAGCTCTACCAGTAGCTGAGCAAGTAAACTAGTCAACATCAATATTTTCGGTTTTTTTAAATAAAAAATCGTTCCTACAGGATCCCACCTTATTTATGCCTCTCATGACTGTGTCCAGATGGTATGCTAGGTACCAGTGTCCTCTCCCCCTTTTTTTCTCCTGCCACATACGTTTAAATCCACTTGCCCAAAAGAAACCTAGTGACACGGAGGTAAACATGGTAAGAAACGAAAAGGGGTAAGGGATAGAATACTTTTAAATTGGAAAATAAAGGAGGAAATAGTGCGAGAATCCTAATTTACATCCTACTTGACCTAGACATGCCAACACCAGGACAATGTTAGAGACATCCACCAGGCCTGCGGCAACGAAATCCCTTGAACCTTACAATTATATCGCTTAATTTTTATGTTGGTGTTTGACTCACTTCTTTGTTATTGTAATTTATTTATCCATTCATTCACCAGGAGAGGTCTAAGTCAACTGAGAAGTCATAACTTATTAATCACTCCCCTATTTAATTTCAATTTTTTAGGAGAGGGGGGGATATGGTTATACTAGACCGGCTGACCTGCCTCGACAAGGAGCAGTACGCTATTTTCGCCTTAAAATGTAAATAAATAATAACCAACGTATTAGCTACCGCGGGTGCTCTTTGGTTGAGCTCAATCACTAGCAGCAAGTGGGTTGTCTTACTCCCTTAAGACGCTGTAATACTACTTGGATATTTTCATACAGTTTACTTGTATACCAGTGGCCAAGCGAAGTTCCCAAAACATATGGGTGATTTTTTTTCGACTATATAGAGATTTGGAGCAAAAAATATACCAACTAAGTATAACCAATAGGATTTTGTGAGAGACCCGTTCAACTTTGGCGGATTTATCCCTATATAGTCGAAAAAAAATACCCATATGTATGTTTGATTCGCGCTGGCAGGGCCAGAAACATAGCTGTGCTAGATGATCACTATTATTTTGCAACACCATTATGTGCACATTATAGCTGATAGATGCCGTCGACATTTTATCTTTAGTTAGAGGCTAATTATTATCCCCCCTTGAACTAGTGCACGGCCTACAATAAACCTAAAAGTCGTCGTGCATAGGCGTAAAGAACACGGCAAAGGACAATTTTGAACACAAAAATAGAAGCAGTAATTCATTGGGACGGCTGGTAGAAGGAAATAAAAGTATGAGAAAAATAAAAAAAAACAAATTTCATTACAGAAATTATTTCTTTCTACTTCAGGGAAAGCAATAATTTTGCAAAAAAAAATACCGTTCCCCTCTATTAACATAATATGTTTTAACAAAGCTAATTGCTGACATTAGGCTACCAATACAGCAACTTGCGCTTTGGGCACTGACAAAAGGAGTCCAGGCCATTTCCTATCTTGTACTGATAGCCCAACGCCACCACCCGCCAACGCGCAGGAATGTATACCATGCGACGCTCGTTTTTGTGAAAGGTCCTTGTAAACTCCGAGGTGATGCGTGTTAGGAAACATTACGTTTCACTTGTAACGACACCATTCACACTGCTTGGGCAGTAACTGAAGGCTAGACAGTCCACATCGGAAGCAAATTTAGCAAGCTCGTGTTTGCCACTCTTCTCTCAGACGTGGCAATATATTTCTCCCCCCTCTCGCAAACTTGTTTTGTTTCCCCTGAGTAGCAAACCTTGATCACATTGCTCGTCTAGGGCCCACACACACAAGTGATACATTAATGTATGAACAGTAATATCTTGCTCATAACAGATACAATGAGCACAGTATAGAGTGAAAAAAAGCCAATATGCCTTTAAAAGTTTATGAGCCGGAAATACAACCGAAAAAATTGGCCAGCTAACATATATTGGCGGTGGCTGTGCCATTTTTTTTTTCGCTGCAACGTATATAGTGTGGTGCACAATGTCTAGCACTGAAAGATCCAAGGAAGTTATACAATGTATGAAACCCTAGATAAATTGAGACTGGCATTAGAAAACACGATAAACAGTGTTTTTTTTTCTGCTCTCCATCTGTATATGTACGCATGTGTTGTTATGTAATGGTACCGCGAGGGGGGGGTAAGTGGATCGAGAGTCGATGCAACAAACATGATATTGGAAACAGAAATATGAACCCGAGCATAAAGCTGTTGTTTACGTCGATATTTTTTATTATATTAAGTCAAAAATTGTAAGTGAAATGACCAACATGACTAATTTATCATGCTTCACTTGGAAACAGCATCGAAATTGCTATACACTATGATTTACTGATTGGTTGTCCAATTGAGATGGCGTGGTCAAGATATTTAAGAAAAAAAAAAGAATGAACTGGTGGATTAACTCTGGGGATCAATAGCATGTGAGTCTATTGGTGCACTAACGGAGTAGTATGTCAATAATTATCCTTTCTGGGCCATCACGACACTACTAATATGATGACCTGGCTTCACTTTTACGGATGCTAAAATGGTAGTCTCTTTTTGCGCTACAACATCGCCGTAGAATAAATGTATATTGCTATTCCAAGGCCAAACTCACCGAATGTCTTGTACTGGAATGCCATCGAGCTTTAGCAGGCGAAGAGGAGAATCCAGTGTCTATTAGTTTAACCCTCGCGCCCGTAGGGTCCAGATTTTCTGTCCACCAATGTGACTCTGGTGACGAATTTCACTATAGAAGGTGGGGTAAGTTCGCATCACAATGTGCAAAGTGCTGACAGTGTATGCCAGAGACGAAAGAGATTGGGTGTGGGTGGCAAGTGGAGTAATAACTAGGTGAGTGAATAGGAAAACCGACCCGGTGTCTCAGCAGAGGACCAACCTCCACCTATAACTCATTCCATAATGGATCCCATATATTCACAAGGGGACAGCGGATGGCTAGGGAATCTCTGTTGCGGACTGTGGACAGCCAATAAATGAAGCATCCTTCAGTGATCATCTCATTTGCCATCGTTGAAGGAAAGTGATTTCCATTTTCGGTATGGAGAGTGAAACTCACCAAAACTTGAGGCTCAGTGTAACCTTCTTTTGGGTTTTTTTTTTCCTTTCGAGCTGTTGTGGATGAGGGAACAGTCATGGGTGATGAGTAAAAAAAAAAAAGGGAACTTCCATCACCAAAACAGTAAATGGCCCCGTTACCGACCAAAGCTAGCGCCTTAAGTCATGCACGGGTTGCCTGGTTTTGCACATCCATAGATGAAGTTCACATTGCCTTAGTAGTCCGGTTTTCAACCATTTCTCGTAATGAGCAAAGTAATCTTGAAGCAGTGTATGTGTAACAAGGTTATATAAATAAAGGATGTGGCCCACACCTGAAAATTGTACAACCGCTATTCAATTTTATCGCGCACTTAACCCCTCACTTGTTACCCCAACGGTTCCGCCTTTTATTATTAACATATATTTAGTGCTGTACTTCTTCTTATCTGTGACTTGCGTTGTTGTCAATTTCTGTCTTCGAGGAAGACATACACTGCTTGTCACTTTTGGCTGTTTAATATAGTCAATAGCTTGTCCAGAGGGTTTCAATACACAAGTACTACAACCTTTATTATTACTATCCGCAAAGCACTCAATACTTTTTCCTTGCCCATTCTATTTTTAAAACCCTTGGCAATATCATACCTCCCCCCCCCTTTGGCGATTGTATTACTATCAACAAGGCCTTGTCTTAACTCATCACGCCCCTGATAAGCAATTGCACTGATAACGTGTTCCCTAGGCTCCGCTTTGAACTGAATATTTCATTATTTCCCTAACCCTCCACCCCCTGAATTTAGTACGACGTGGAGTATTTCTACCTGTCAGTGGCTAGCTTGTTAAGGATTTATTGTATACCATTATAGGAATCTTATTCTCCTGTAAATTTTCTACAAAGTCACCCACATTGGCCACCTGAGGACAACGCGCTTGATCATTAAGTCAGTGGTTTACCAGTTTTCCCTTTCTCCCCTTTCCCCTTAATCCTTCCCCCCTCTCTCCTACTCTTAATTGCATACGTATTCCCTGTTACCCCTTGGCTGACCACCTGACCAAGTTAATACCAATTTTAACTGTATTTTCTCCGCGTTGGCCTATTGTCCACTGTGTTTACCATGGGTACTCACCTGAATCAGCACCCTTACCAAGCGGCGGCCCATTTATATGGTCGACCTAATCCTCGTACGCAACGCGCACATATGCAAGCAAGTGGTAATGGTAAGTGCATGTTTTTTTTTTCTTTCACTGCATCAGATATACATCCATATAAATGATAGATACATTCTTCCTTCCCATCGTACTCTTTCCGGTAATGGTTAGTATTTACCACGATCCAACTGACTAAATTTTGACTTTTCAAACTTTATGGCAATATACATTACATCTCTTGATGAATATTAGGTACTTCTACCTTAAACAAGGATACGAGCCCGTGTACAGCACGTACGGTACGTCTGCGACATCAGCACCGCCGACTACGTTCCTTTTCCACCAAAATGCGGATTCACACGGTCAGCATGGCTCCTGTAAGCACTCTGCATTCCACCACCCAGGTCATGTCGACCCAGCTGCCCAAGCAAAGTGCTATATCTACCGTACATAACACTACCCAGAACGGCATTTCCTCTCAGGATACTCTGGTGGCTGCCCCGTTCACCGTGGCAAACGCTGCTACAAAATCGTCCGAACTTGTCAAGGATAGCCGTGGCCCGCGAGAAACCCACCCTGTACAACACACCGAAACCACAGTCACCTGCCCCTTAGTGAGCCGTCAACATCCTCATGCTGCACCTGGTCCACGACATGCATTACCAGTTATGCACACCTCCTTTCACAGTTACCAGGATGAAGACGACTACCTCTTCAGCCGTCTGCCGGTGGAAAACTCCAAACAAATTCAATCGGAAAATGCGAACAAATCCTTTCTTCAGCTCGCCTTGGAAGCGCCTACGTATTTGACACATGAAAAACCTGCCGATGAGCTGGACGGGTTCCAAACTCCGCGTAATAGTATCATGTCCTGTATTATGGGCGTCCGAACGAATGACTCAGAGTCTTTAAAGCCTTCCCCCATGCCCGTTCCGCCTCCGGGTCCAACAAGGACCAATTCTTGTCCTAGCATCTTTGGAGAGAGTCTATACGAGCAGATCGTACGGTTCAACGAGTTTTCCCATGTCAACACTGTCCATCGCCTATTCGGTTACGACCCCAACGTGGAACCAGACATCTTTGGGCAATCATCGTCAGCTGATTTGATTCGTGATTTGTTTTAAAATCGTAATGTGTGAGGCATACGTTGCTGCTATAGGAAAAGAAATTTGCCACCCGCTGAAAAACATACGAATGTGGCAATAGCGATGGGAATTCCTTCATTTCAAGGCAACAGCTGATATTCGACATAATTTAAGCTGCTATGTATTCGTTGTTTAGGAAGTAGACTGTAGTTGTGCCCTCCTAATTGACTTTCGTAATTGGTCGATAGTATCTTTTTTTTTCTCACTTCAACTCTTCACCACTCTCCTGGACCACTTTGTGCTAGCGTCCACACTGTTATTCGTTGTTTTATTCGTTTCAAAGCGTTGCTGCTGAATTCTGCAGGATCAAGCTGGCAGCAACTGGCTTGCTTGGACTGATGCGCGTGTAGCAACCATTCTTTTGGTTTGCATTGTACAACACATTATTTTCTTGGTCGGTTTTCATTTTCTCTAATGTATTTTTCCCTGTTAAAACGAGTTTGGGTTCCTTGCAAAGTAGCGTAGGATTATGCTGTAAGTTATTAAAATCAAGTTGAAAATGGACAGTATTTTGAGGTTTATCGTTGAATACTACCGTGGAAAGTGAGCGGGGAGGGTAACAATGGTTGTAATTGCTAAAGATTGGAAGTTGGTGGTGGATGATGAAATGACACCTTTTCCCTTCTGTGCTCGGCCAATACGACCATTAACAGGCAGTTTGTAATTTGACAAGGCCTTTTGTATAGTGTGTAGTATTTAGAGAAGCTAACATCGTGCTTCGGCCTATCGAAATGATTCACGTTACTCGCCACTCTCATCACTGGGGGAGAGGGGTGAAGCACTTAAGTTGGTCACGTTGGTATTTTCTCAGCAAGTCCTTGCTTTACCTTACTAGAAAAGGAAGGACAATGGTTTCTGTTCTCCCATCTCTCCACTCTATTGCACAGTCGAAAAAAAAAGTATACTATTTCATACCCTTCAGCGTCTTGTCAGGTTAATGTGCCCACCTAAGGATCAACACTTATCCTCATAGTAGCATTATTATTTTAGTCCGGCCGAATATCAGCTTTATCAAGTAAAGTCCTATATTGCATGTAGATCCCTTCCGTCTCGCTTACCATTTGTTTCTCTGTCGTCTGATTGACACCTCGTATAATCCTGACTAAACCGGATATTCTCGGCAGCAATAACACATTGTTAACTCGCCATACTTTATCTAATAAACTCTGTCGGAGAAAATTACATGCCAAACAAGGTAGGCATATTAAACCCATGTAACACCACATTGTCGCAAAAGGGAAAGTTACAACTATTTTGGGAGAGGAGGGAAAGTAGGAGGGGATATGCGAATTCCGCTGATTTTCTTGAATCCTGGAAGGTCAACATGATGAGTTTTGATTAGAGCGATTGTCCGCGGATATTAACATCGGTTATTGTTAGTTTCTTGAACGAAACTGTTTCCTTTATGAACTGGGTTTTCATCATCTGCCCATTGATTACCTGTATTCCTCAGCAGGGTGTATATAGGGTGTGTGGGCAAGATTAAACAGGGGAATATGTGATTTTGTCACTTGTTTTGCTTGTCTCTGTGGGTCACCTTATCATGATGTGCTTTAATGATGCCTGACTGTGCATGCCCTGGGTTAGGATAACCAGCAGTCACTGCTGCGTGATTTAAGCTATGGTACTCCAGTATCACACTGCTGGCCCGGTTGGCCCTGTGACTATCCTAATGTTCGCTCTACACGGATAAACGGTACTTTGGACTGGTATATTATGGTGTACTTTGCACACTTGACCTCTTCAGTCTCGTACCTACAAGTCACCAGGTTAATCTGGTAGTGAAAGGGAAACGGGAGAACCTTCCAATGAGACTGCTTTTCTGCGTGTTCGATTGGTAACCATTGTGTAGGTCATTGGGGTAGTAGAAACAACACATTTGGTGATGATCACTCTCATTCAACTCCATCTATCTCGCCCACACATTATAATATAGGCGTTTATTCAATTATGACATGGCCAGCCATCTCTAAATCTAAACTAGTGAGGTACAAGATGGGTGATTTTTTTTTACCATTCTATAGCGATTAGGAACAATGACCGCTGATTACAATTTAAGAAGTACCATTTTATTAGAAGTAAGTTTAACACTGGCGGATTTTTGGCTGTCGGGTTGAAACACCTCCTCCCTCATCTAGTTGCGATATTCTTTTAAATATATCATCTGGGAGATGTGTGGCAGTTATAATTACCTGTAATTGGACAAGCTAAGCAAGAGGATACCAGTGTGTTGTTGTCCCAATACTGCTCTTGAGATCAGTTTGTTAGAAAGGAAAATATGTTCACGTAGTCATTCCCATCGTGAACAATGACTGGTCAGTCCTTGTTTTTCCTGCAGCACTCTCTGTTGTGAAGCTGATCAATAATTAGTTTACCAGCGGCCTACCTTCCTTATTTGGTAAAAAACACTGGAGTTCTCTAATTCGCTAGTGTGTACATGGGTATTGTAAGTAGTGATCCATATGGGTGATTTTTTTTTCGACTCTATAGAGATTAGGAGCAAAAAAATGTACCATGTATAACTTAACCAATAAGAATTTGTGAGAGATCCATTCAACTTCGGCGGATTTTTCGCTATATAGTCGAAAAAAAAATCATCCATAATAATACAATTAACTGAGTGGAATACGTAGGCCTCAACAGAGCCATGAAAAGTGTGAAGATAAGGATAAGCAGATGTTTGGCATTAAATCAGTAATCGAAGTGAAGATGATAGCGGACAGTTCGCCGAATGGTAGTAACTATGCTTACATGCCAATCTAATATATCTATTGCAGGGTGTTGTGGTAGCCAGGTAGGGCATTATTCCTTCTTTCATGTCGATTCCAGATTCGGTACGGCCGTAATTGTTACATGCAACTTAAAAAAAAAACACTCAAACTACCTCATGACTGTGCGCTTTTTTTTAGCTTTAAATAGTCTACAGGATAATATTAAAAATAACTAGCAATCTTTAGGACTTGAAGAGTTACAGCTTTTCTATTACACTGAGTAGGGAGTGTTTCCATGTATTCAATTATCGTTGTACTCGTGGAGATAACTTAACCAACAAAATGAAGAATTCGTGGATAAGATCAGCAGCATTCCCCCCATGATAAACTTTGTTCATGTAAACCGTAATATATTTACTCGCCCGAACCTTTCACATTAAATAGCAGTAAAACAGCAACGCTGCCTTTTCCCCTTATTCGCCGGAAAAGAAGTTAGCAAACGGCTGGCAGTGATGTGAAATGTTTATAGATCTCGAAAAGTATACCAAAAGGAGTATCCATGTCCATAGGCTTGGGAAGATTAACAAGGACAGTTGGATTGCAAACCTCACTCCTCCCCGGTTCGTAAACAACACTGAAGTGTGGACCCCAAACGAGCGAGGGATTGTCCTACCAACCTGAATAGTTGTGATAAGATGTAACCTTTTTTTATTCATTCTCCACCCCCTACAACGCATTCATGGCACTTGTATAAGGATTCGGGCGGCAGTTGTATTTGCAAAGTGGACAGAGGGATGATTTTCGTGTTAACCACAAGTCAATACACTTGGTGTGGAAATAGTGTCGACAGGGCAATAACCGTACCACAGCACCGGCCTTGTAGTCCTCTAAACAAATTGAGCAATCATTTGAAGCTAACATGACGGGTGTGCTATCCTGAGAACAAACGAACTCTTGTGGGCCAGATGATGCGGTTGGATTATTTTCCGACTTCGTCATCTGCATTTTTACGCCATCTTCTTTTAGAATGCGGATACAATTGTTATCCATAACTCCTGCTACCTTTGCTGGGGGAGGTTTTTCTAACCGGTGAGCCAGGGGGAAGGGTGGTTCTAGTGCGGGACTATCCAGGTCAGCTTCTTTGGTAGTTTCTGCGAGTGATAACTCGTCGTGGAAAAGCTCTGCTGTCGTGGTCGCCAGAGTCTGTCGTTGTATACCATCGTTATTAACGGGTGTTTGCGGGTCAGATGGCCATTGGTGCTCGTGGGGCAGTGCTAAATCTTGGTGGTCTATTTTTTCATCCATCAAAGGCAGATCAACGCATTCCAAGGCCATCACGGAACGGATTTGTGAAACACATCGGAGTCTAGCGATATCTTCTTCAGCCAAAACGTAGGTGGGATAACCATTAAGAATATTACATGAGACTGGTTTATACTCCTCGCTGACAATCGCCGCTTGCCCCTGGATGGATTCGTAAAACTGCTGCGGCGTTAGCCATAGAGAACCGTTGGCATCCGAATCAGATAATGTACCCATAAATCTACGCGTGTACCAGGTATACCGACCAAAGTACAGGTCCATAGTGGGTCGAAGGTAACGGTTGTACATTAACCTGGCGTGACCGCTCACCACAAATGCTACCAAAATAATCACGATGCATCCCAAGGCAGCTAGGCCCCATAGTCTGCTCCCGCCGCGTGTCTTAGACATACCCATGACCATAAACACCTTGAGGGGAGTATTACTTTGGAAGTCGTAGGTAGAAGGACTGATCATCTCAAAGGCCGTTTCCGAATAGTGGTCCAGGCCCATATTGGCCTGGTGCACCCGCTGAATCAACTCACGTCCCACGCCGGTCCCTACCGCCACCGCTGGGATACTTAGGTTGACTTGTTGAAGACCACTTTGTTCGTCTACATTATCCAGAATTTCCCATTGGACCCATCCCGTATCTTCACTTATTTTATCTTTCACCCGGGGCTCGTAGTAGGTAATAATGCCCACTGTACGTTTCACCAAGTCGGTGGTCAGCGTGGCAAAGAGGGTACAGTTATGGTCGTAAGGGATGATGGCGATCTTAGGTTGGTTAATGATATCGTTGAGGTTGCTGTTTTGGTTGAGGCTATTATTTTGACTACACGAGTTTTCGTGCACATACAACATACCCTCCACGGTATGGTCCTCACTTAGAGGCGGGGTGAAGGGAAGATTAGTGACAGTGGGCGCGTCTACGGGTGAAAAATCGGTTCGAAACTGCCAGATGCCATTGACCACCCGCACTGTACGCTGGCTTAAACTAATTTCAAAAGTATTATCCGAGTTATTATCACCATTGACCACCGTAGCAAGCGCCGCGATCCATAACAGCACTGTAATCCACGTTGATAGTTTTGGGAGTTGGCGACGGGACCGTCCGAGGGCCCTCCCGAAAGAAGATGACCGCACAGACATGCTGTAGTAATACATAGCGAAACAGAATTAGGTGGTAGTATGGACAAAACTGATTCAATCGAACGCAAAGGCCTTCAATTCACGTTTCTAAGGGAGACGGGATGGGGTGGGGTGCCAATATCTTACCGTAAATTTGCGTGTTTAACGGATACCACAAAAGTTGCGGCCCAAGCAGTCGAAAGGAAATTCCTGGGAGCTCTTCCAAAGTATACGCTTCGGCTGATTTTACTAATTCGAGGGCCGAATACGCTAGAAATTACGAAAAAAAAAATATAGGCAGCGTTAGTATCTCCTCCAGGTAGCGAAAATCCGTCACCGAACGACTTTGGAAATAAAAACGATCGACAAATACCGCTGCACTAAACCATCCAGGTACTAGGCTAGGTATCGATTATAACTCAACCCATGTGTCGCTATTATTTATAAAAATAGCAACGAAGAAAAACAACAAACTATCGGCACCCGGTTATGGAAATTTTCACTGGAATATAGAAAAAGAAATATGAAATAGTTAGAGTGTTCGATAAGGGATATGTGGGGACTAACAATAATAATGGCAACTTGTACGGTATGTATGGTCATTCTAAATTCGAAAGCATTTGATTAAACTCTACAATAAATCATGGTAAAGGAGTAGGGTAGGGGGAGGCGAAAGAGGGGAGATAGTGTGTAAAAATAGTGGGGCTCTCCTGGACATTCTATTATCCTTTTTATCATCACTCCCAGTTGTTAGCGAAGGTCACTCTTGTCGTGTTGCAGGAAAGTGCACGCGACACTGTCTGATACCGCTAGTTGCGTGGTAAGAATTGTGTCCAGGGGCACCGGCTGTATGGGAGGGTGAACCACATACTTGGCACATTGACCCCTGGTTCATTTGTAATGACACAAACCGTGGTGACCCCGACAAATTTGGTGTAAGAACAAGACCAAGGGTAATTCCCATCCCGGTGGTATTGTCATTCGGCTTTTCAAGGGGATAATGTTAAAGATAGTGATGTTTTCTCCATGACCCTATCAACTATGGCCTACCTACAGAGGATAACAATTTAGCTGTAGTACCGTATTTCATAAAGACTTCTAAAGTAAGTAATTGGATTTTCTACGATTAATCAACCCTTCTCTTTCAAACACCAGTCTGGTTACACCACATAATGTGATGAAATACCATGATAAACCAGCTTAACGACGTGATGCTCAGCTTACCATACACCTCGTCTTCTTTTGGTGATGCAAGGCCCACGCCCAGGGGTAGGCTGCATCAGCCAATGAAATTGCAATTTAATTTGGTAAGTATTATAATAGCCCAACACAGTAGTGTCCGCTTGAAGAATGGCGAAATACAATAAATCCCCGACAGGGGGGGGGAGATGACGAGGGGAATACAGAGCACTTTCAAAAAAAATAAAATCGCCATATAATAGCCTAATTCCAAGGTATTTATGGAGTAATGTCGATAGGAATGGTGCTTGCGAAATTTAACTTCCTTTACGATTCTTACTGCAACTATTTCACCTACCACAAAGACTCAGGGAAGTTTACTGCCAGGGGAAACCATGGGGGTGAAATAAGTGAAGGAGCGTGGTGAGACTATTACTTATTTTCGCTATGAATGTTAGTATACATTAACATTTACTCACACCATTGTCGGTGGCTTGTTATTGAATACAAACACATGTAGCCGACCACTTGCATTGATTATGCGAAACTGTAACTGTATATTGGGACAAAGCTACCCAGCTCGAACGTAGAAATGTATAATGATGATATTTTACAGGTGTTTTTCCGGTACCCATATATCATCTGACGGCAATCAAATCCATAGAAACTGCGCACATGGTTTGTTATGGTGACCTTGATGTATGCCTAATTCTATATAGATAGTGAGGGGATAGATGCTGGTATTGCTTTAGAAAGAGGCTCACCTACTTTAATACCTACAGTCAGAATGATGAAAGGTGTAGCCCCACTGTATGTAGTATTTTCAGTAAATAATGGTAGCCATTAGTTTTAGTTTTAGAGATTGTACAATGTCTGGCTAATCTATTCATCGTCCAAATGGGAGTTTGGTTCCTATTTGCACTGCCATGGGAGAGTTACTATTCTGTAAACAATCGAAACTGGTCCACATTCTATGAAATCGCAGGTATGATCTCACGTGGTTACAGTCACAATGCAGTGGATGCAGCCACGGAGAGAGTGCTCATCATCGCAGCTAAAGTACAGCTACCTTGTGAATGTAATGCCTATCGTACCCTTGCTCCATTGAATGGGAATTACTTAGGCTGATGCAAAGGTATCGTCACTCAACAGTAGCAATGTCTGGTGTGGGAGAGTAGGTAAGTTGTAGTGTAGAGCTGTACTGAATACCGTTAAAGGCGAAGAAAAGTTGGCACCATTGTTTCAAATTCTACATTCTATTTAAACGTATGGTATTGTTCGTTGGGAAAGGTCCAACAGGGATTTCATTTAAACATATTCTTGGGTGAAGAAATATCACCACCAGTAAGGTAGATCGTCGATATGGCGTTTACCGTCCCCTCTCCCCACTCTCTTGGATGGTAACATTTCGTTTTCGAACTTTCTCCGTTTCGGATTTCTTCGTTTTCCTCAACCCATATCCTTTAACCAACTCGGAGGTTTAGTAAACCGACAATGATATATGCGAAATAATGAATAAAAAGGGGAAGGCATCCGTTCGAATCATAGATATGGCCAGCTGACAGTCTCCATATTTCAATATATATATATATATATTTAAGCTACGTTGTTGGTCATCATCTAGGATCTAGCACTTATCTATTTTCATACATTAATATCTTCTGCTTCATGTATATGCTTTTAGTTGTTATTTGTGGAAAGATTTAACCATTGCTAGGATATAAAGTGGAAACAGGAAAACAACTGCACACTAAAGTCAACTCTCATTTAGTATCCATACACTACTCTTCGCTAGATGACTCGTGGCTCTTCCCTCGTTTCTCTTTAAGATATTACAAATTGAGAGTGAAAAAGTAAAGTAACAAACATATGCATAATTGTTAGTCACACAGTAGATACAGCCATTCTTTTTTACTCATTTACACGATAGAAGTAAGCCATCCAGCCACACAGCCAAATGAAATCCACCACGAAACATATAGGGCTACCCTCGCTCTCCCTCCCCCCTCACATGCACACATTACATAGTCAGTTGTACATAATTGAGAGGAATAAAAAATCCCCCACAATTAGGATCGGGCTATGTACTTACCTAAACCAAAACCGTAGGGCTTAAACCGAAATTTCATGCCAGATGGTTGTGTAGGTCGCTGGCGGGAACGGCTTGCGATTTTTCTGGCACGAGAGGAATAGTCAGGAATGTTTACCACTTCGAGGAGGGACACAAAACGGTCCACTGGGTGTTCGTCTGCGTAAATTAGAGTCCAGATCCGAGTGTGTATCACCAACCCCATCGCCGTTATCACAGACCGGATAAAATAGTGAAGCATTAGAAGTCAGGCAGGATAGAATATTGAAAAATGAACGTTTCCCCGAGACTAGAAAGGATAAAAGTGCCCCTTTGTTCGAGGAACAGCATTATCCGGACTCTTTTTTCTAGTTCTAGTTCTAGCTGAGAATAAAAAATATAGGCCATCCTGTCTCGGTGAAAAAAGGGACTAACGCTTACCGAGTTCAATCGCGCTGCGGTCACTGGTGGGTACCATAAACTTCAAGTCACGCATTTCTTGCGCCCCGTCAAAGTGCTGGGGATGGTTTTCCGATAAGATCAACGAGGGTTCGTCCTCGGGTGGCTTCTCTGAGGACAAGTACACTCGATATTGGCGGTTGTCGGATGTTTTAACGGTTGTATGAATTCTCTCTGTCAAATTTTGGTTCGCTTGCGAAAGATCAATAGTCACACCATCGAGAAGCGATGGATCCAGCTGTTTTCGGGGAAAATTATAATAGATAATAGTAAAATTTACGGTTCGAAAATTCCCAGCCGCACGGTATGAGTAGGTAATATAAACATCACACCAGGCCAATGCAGAAATATGGCAGATCATACATTAAGCATTAGAAAATGAGTGGTACAGAGTAAGAAATTTGTATTATTTTACATTTTTGTCTCCTCTACGGGTCAAGCAATAAGGAATTTTACATTAAGGAACCCATCTCAAGCTACCGCCTCCAGATAGGCCTGAGTGAGGAGCAGAAGGGAATGCATAAATGCTTGCCACTCTGCTATCCGTTTGACGATGCTTACCCCTTCAGGTATTCTAATGAGCCAGAGCTCTTGCTCCTCTGTGGTGTCTTTCTTGAGCGGCGTGTTGGATACTTGTTCCAGAGGGGAAAACTCTGCAGGCGGGGTTAGTTTACTATAGTAAATGTAAGGATGTGAGCCACAGCAAGTCGTCCACGTATTAGACATACAGGCCCTCAAGAGAAAAACTGTTAGTGAACCAATGGTAAGATTGTAGTAAAACATCGAGTGCCTGAATGGAAGACTGGCATTCCAGCCAAGCGAGTTCGTTTTTACATGTAAATTGCGAATGGTTTCTACTTACGTAGCTGACATGGCGGTGGGGTCGTCGGCAAGACAGGTCTGTATCCTGATTTAAACAAAATATCGATGAGTTGGGTAGTCGATTGTGCTACTAACGAAACGAAGCAAAAAAAAACAGATTATATTCTGGCCAGGTGAAAAAAAAAGAAATGTTACGTTTTTCTTGGGTTTATGAAATCGCCGAGGAAGTCATGCGTGTATTTTTTTTTATACAAATGCTTCACATGGGTAATTTTTTTTTGACTATATAGCGAAAAATTCAGTGGCATTGAATGGATCTCTCGCAAAACACTACTGTTGAAATTTCTAACTGGTACAATTTTGCTCCAAATGGCTATATAGACGAAATAAAAAACTACCCATTTTTTTTCTTATCTAGTGACTAAAAAAACCAATTATATATAGCGCCACTGCCTCTACGTATTTTCTACACTCTCACAAGCGCTGTTATAGGACAGGAAGTATCACGGGCAGATACTGCTCACTCACGTGACATTTCATCGCTGTCGAGCAATCATCATTAATTTTTAAGCCTCTCTGTTCCAGAGATTTGATTATACTTGTTTTACAATCTAGTTACTAAACATTGCAATGAGCTTTACTTTGGTAGTTTAAATGATGGTACAGACAATATACAAATACATGACAAATATATATATATATATATATA
>JAOPJG010000217.1:0-10459 GCA_027478255.1 Dispira simplex | reverse complement strand
AGTTGACCTGCTGGTACCGCCACTACCCACACACAGGAACCATAGCTATAGATATAGATATATATATGCACAAGAGTAATACATGATGTAAAAAGGTTATCAGAACACTCGGTCAATTGCATTTCTGCTCCTTTGGGTATGCCTCGAATAAACTATACACACATATATATATACGTTTAATCTCTGATATTTTGTTTCGATTTTCTCGCGTTCGCTCTACCAACGATGATCCTGTTTTTTTTTTCACCTCTCGCGGCAAGAAATAAGAGGGAAAAATGTAATTAAGAATTCCGGAAGGGGGAGGCGAAAGCTTTTTCATCTTCGACCAAAGGATTCGTTTTTTGTGCAGTATATTTTAGCCATAGCGACTTTGTCCCCCCCCGTCCTTGTTTAGTGCAGTCGGTGAGATGAAAAAAAGGAATCAGGACTCTCGCAGTGGGTGGCCCCCGTTGAGAAAGAATCCACCGACTGTACCGAAATATTTTTAGCAGCCATTCCCCGAAGGGGATCCGCGGCGGGTACCGGTGGCGCAACAGTCGACACAAAAGTTAGATTGGTATAGCTCCTTTCAAACTGGGAAAACCGTTGGGGTATGGTCCGGGTGAGACGTGCCGTACGCTTATGATTGGATTCAATGTTGTCGATGACTCGCGTTTGCTTGTGGTAAACCAACATAGAGGAATCATGGATACGTACTATCCAAAGAATCAGAATAACCAATACAAAACTGGTCAAGTTGTAGATCAACGAACGTAGGGTCATAACCCAGGGTGGGCTGTGTAGCATAGATTGATTTAAGGTTGTGCAGACGGCAAAGAGGAGAAACCCTGTAAACGTACCTAGGGAGAGTACCGTGAGCTTTCGAAGGGCCAGTTGGATGTTAGAGAAGAGCACACTCTCCCGAATGTAAGCAAGGAACCGTAACCCATAAAACAGCAATAGGCACCCCTGGGTGACGAGCACCACAGGTACCAAGGTTAATGAAATCCATTTTTTGAGAGCTACGGCAAACACGGTGGGGTATACGGTAATGGTGATATTTATCATCGCGAAAAGGAACATACACATCACTCCCGTATAAGTGACCGCCCACATTACCAAGAGAAACCGTGGGGACTGCGTTTTCTTAATAATATTGGCCCAGGCGAGGATAACCCAGCAGTAACATGGGTAAGCGCATAACCAAGAAATGTAGCGAACATATACTTGGACCCGCGTCTGAGCGGTACTAATCGGGGCTATTATATTTCCCAACAAAAACAGAAAGGCCCCGCTAAAAATGAGTACCTGCACGTTCACAAACCGACCAGTCATACGAATGGACTGGATAATCAAGTAGACGCTCACCACCATGAGGGGCAAAAGGATGCTCCAGGCAAGGGCAATTCGGAATCTATTCCACACCGACTTGCGGTCTCTGTTCCATGGTCCCTCATCCTGGGTCAGGCGAATAATCCGAAAATCACCGTTCTGACTCTTATCCCACAGGTAGCGGGCGGTATCGCGGCCAATCAGAGCGACGTTCACCCCCTTGGGCTTTGTTTCCGTATAGTCGAAAAAGTGCTCCTCATCGGAACTTCCAAAATTTTCGTCACTGTTACTGTTGGCCGCCAGGAGAACCACACGAACGGACGGGAAACCTAATTCGCTTAATTCGCGTCGGAGTTTGGGGATCGTTTCCAGCGCTTTCGCGTATGTCACACAGTGATTCTTTTCCATTTGTTCGCGCACGAAAAACACTATGCTACCGTCAATCGTGTCGTTCTCGGGTGGGCTCCAATGTTTGGCAGGGGGTTGCAATTTACAGCCTTGGCTGATACCAATCGGGATAATTGGCCCCTGTACGTCAAAATACTTGGATATATCGCCTTCATAGTCGTAGCTGGGGAAAATGTCCTTGGTACTACTACCATCGCTGTCACTGGCACGGCGAGCGTCCACATTTCGGGGTACTTCCAAAGTTGCCCTTCCTTGACTGGTCAAGATGCTGAGTATCAGAATAATACCGGCGAGCAGTGAAAATTTCCGCATCGTGTACACATGGGAATAAATGTTGGTAAACAAGGGCTACCCACGGGGTACCACTAGCCAGAGTAGGTAATGTCTGGTTATAGTTTAGAGACTTTTCGTTCCGTCAGGTTAAGTTTTAGTGTATTCTTCGGCCTGGAAAGAGGCTGTGAGTAAACACTTATTGTCAAAGTCTCCCGAATAGATGTCAGTAACAATATACGTTGTTTACAGAGTTGTACAGTGGTACTCTCTAAGAAAGAACCCTTTTAAACCTCGTTGGGCTGCACGAAAAATCTCAAAAAGTCAAAATACAGTGGGAACGTGGAGGTATACGGAACGGCACAGTGGAAAAAAAAAGTGTGCCAACGACAAGAATACTATCAAGCCCTATAATCGCTGTGACTTGATACGGGTGAGAAAAAAGACGATTGATACCTATTAAACGCCACTACTATTACCGTTTGGTAATAGATACAATAGGACGATGTCGGGGAATAGTGCCTATTCTAGTGGAGATGAATTATTAAAAAAAATGTAGCGATTGTACAGCCTTCTTTTGCCTATGGATATCAAGCACGAAATAAATTCAGACACGATAGCAAATGGTAAGAAAATAAATACATAATTGAAAACGGTGAGATGGAGAGTGGAAGTATAATGATTTTATATAAAAAACTTTTTCTTTTAATCGGGTATTGTAAAGGTGTGACAAAAAAAAGGCAAAAGAACGGGTCCTGTGGTTAAAAGTACCGAACAGGGTGGCAGGGAGGTCAGGGCTGCGAGCGACAACGACTCGGGGTATAAACGAACCTCCATAAAACGGGCTGCATTCAGTGGTCGAGGTCACATTTAATAGATTCTAAGAAGGTTTATACTGCACCAATGAAACTACGAAAGACCCTGGTTCCATGTAATCGATGATGAAGAGAGGGGAACAATGACGTTCTCTATCTTTCCGTTATATATTTTTTTTCTATTCTCACTTCTGCAAGAGTAACGACCTGCCATTACCAAAAGTAAGAACACAAGTGTGAAATGTAAATACAAAGCAAGGAAATGATAAGTGAAGAAACCTAAACCCATTGGTCAGCTCCGATGGCATCTGTAAAATGATTACACTAGCTTTCCGAACCACATCCTGCGATGGACATACCCCGTGCCATATTTCACCGAAATTCCTCGGATTTGTGAAGCATTCTCACACTATCCTACTCACTTTCCATCCCGCCTGACTGTTGACAAGGTTACGCCATTAGAGCGATATTTTCATTATTTTTATTATGAGCCAAGGTTGGAAAAGCCCGATCCCAGCCTCAGCGAATGACGAGAGTGGTATCCGCTCCACTCCGGTGTTTTCCAAAAATAGTTGCTCCCAGTTTTAACACCACAAGAAGATCTTTGTATCTCCCCAATCCAACCAAGGCCCAGGCACTTGTAAAGGCACACTAAAACAATGAACAATATATTGGGTCTCCGCATGGGGCCTGGGATGACATGTTCTCGTGTACAAGTCCCTTTATCCCACCGGACTAGTTTCGAAAGGGATGGAATAAAGAGATGTCAAAAAAAATCTTGTGGTACTTTTTACTCAACTGCTCTTCCTTTTTGTTGTGCTAACGTTAGGGGAGCTACCACGCTCATTGGACTGGAACCCTATAGATAAGTGGTGCTATTAGGAGCTAATCTGTGTTTCCAGAATCCCATTTTAGCGAAAGTAATACACATCATTTTAGTTTCTTCTGTGGAAATAACACAGGATCGTAGAGTGGACACGAGTAATTAGCTGCATTTTTAAGCGATAATCAGTATTGGTCACCTACCCAGACTTGTAATTGTGTATCAACCAGAGTTTATAAATGTAATGTAGGATAGGGGGAACAGAATGTGAGATACCACATTCACTCTAGTTGGCTGATTCCTTTTCCTTTTTTTATGCGTTATACATAGTAGATGAAAGTGATTATAAGGTAAGCGGCCCTGAATTCCAGCTAAATTCATACGTTGACAGACCCGTTTTTCAACACCCAGCACCAATATTTCACAGCGAGACTCGGTCGTATTCCCTGTTTATGTGTTGGATTTCATTGAAAATATATTCATATTTATTTTGTAAAGCGTATACGCCCAGAATATGTATAGTATAGTACAGGCAAGAAATTTTTTGCGGTTTTTCGAGATTGGCCAATTTTTCTCATCGTTGAATTCCCCAATGGAAAGGTCAGCCGGGAGAGAAGGTAACGCGAACGACAAAAATAATGTCAATGAAGGATGGGTACGGACTCGGTGGGTACAGTTTCATATTCCTGGGCTTCAGCATGGCTAGGTGGTGGCAGTTTAGGTGACACTGGTGGGGAAAAATCCTGAGCAGGATTCCCTATTAACCTTTTGCCAATAGGATACCAACTCAAAAAGACGATGAACCCGACATACGGGATGACAAACATACCCAACAGTATATAGGCCACTGTCAGAGATGTTCCGGTACTTTGGGCTACCTCCCCTGTAAAGTCGCCCAATAGGTAGGCGTTGAATACCATTACTATTAGAGTGAGGAGAATACTACTGATACGCGTGAGCCATCCGTTGGTAAAGGAACCCACCACACCTGGATGGGTGGTGAATCGAATCACCGGAATTAGGGCAAAGGGCAACTGGATACTTTGCAACACATTGAGAATTTCCCCCAACGAATCCAAGTGGGACGAGGCAGCGATACCCACCACCAGACTGGGAACGAGGGCAATAGATCGGGTAATGGCCACCCGTTGCCAGGGTTTAATTTTCCATTGCCAAAACCCTTCCATGACATACTGGCCCGCCATCGTGCCCGTCATGGTGGAACTTTGGCCCGCAGCCAGCAACCCGATGGCCCAGAGGTAACGCGCCCCACTGGTACCCAAGGTGTGTTGCAATACATCGGCCGCTTCGTAGAGACCCGGTGGGACCTTGTCGGGCATCTGGGGGTCGTAAAACACCTTGGCGAATACCACCATAATCGCCATATTGATCAAAAACGACGACAATAACGCCACAGCGGATTCGATACGAAAATAGCGACTGGCTTCCCGAATACCTGCATGGTTCGCGGCCGACGATCGGTTAATTTTCCGGGACATGACCAAGGCCGAGTGCAGGAAGATATTATGGGGCATAATTACCGCGCCCACCATACCGACCGCCTGGGTAATAGTATTACTGGGAACATTGGGCACCACTAAACCCCGCAAAATATCCGCTACACTGGGGTGCGACAAGCCCATCTCGACCCAAAAGCATACCGCCATGGTACCGATGAGGGCTACGAAAAAGGCTTCCAAGAGACGTACCCCACAGGACTGTAACAATAAAAAGGCAAACGAATCCACGGCGGTGAGTAATACCCCGGCCCAGATGGGTAACCGAAAGAGAATTCGCAGGGCCACTGCCGTACCTACAATTTCTTGGATATCGCTCCCGATAATGGCAATCTCAGCCACCAGCCACAACATACGCGAGGCCACCCGCGGGTAAGCAATATTGGCGTGTTGAGCCAGATGCTTACCCGTCACCACTCCCAATTTGGCAGCCAGACACTGCACCATTAACCCCACAGCGTGAGTCCAGAATAAAAGCCATATCAAGCGGTATCCTGCAATAGAACCACTTTGTAAATCAGATTCTAAATTCCCCGGATCTAGATACGCAATGGCCATTAGCCACCCGGGTCCCGAGTAACGCCATAATTTGGTCCATGAGAATTTGGATTGGTATTCGCCCGGGTCCACCTCGTCTATGGCATACTCGGACCAATCCCGTTGAGTTAAAGTGGCCGCTGCCGCGGTAGTGGTACTACGTAGAAAAGTGATTTCGGTGGGTGAATCCTCTGGATAATCGTAATTCGCTGGGTCGCCGCGAGTTGCTTCTTCTTCTTCTCGGGGAAACGCACCCGGTTTGGTGAAGTTCTTATTACCCAGCGCTGGGGGCTTTGGGTGATTTTTCCTACGAGTCATTTTGTCGGGATGGGTCACACTTTCTTCTGGTATTGTTTCCCTGGGTTCATGGTGGTTATCCCCGACCGTTATGGGTGACAGCTCGCGCGAGTCCTGGCTAGACGACGGTGATGCTCTGTTGAGAAGTGTGGGGGGTGGCATTGTGATACTACAAAGTAGGATGGTTAAGGTGCTTCGCCAACAGGGAGTGAGGGAGATTACTGTGTCTAGAATCTCTTCCTGGCTTATAAGAAAAAAAGGATACCCCACTTGAATTAAGTGGCACAAATTAATAAAGGGGAACGATTCTACGTGGTGGATTTCTTGCGTGTAGTGCAACTTTAGACCAATGTGGCTTTGCTAACACGATATAATATCGAAAGACAATGTACAAAAAGTAAAACACTTGTATACTAGAGCATAAAGGGAAACCCATGGGTGTGATGACCTGACAGCTTGTGCTAGGAAGGCCTTGTTGTATAGGAGGTAGTGGATATGATAAGGGGTGGCGAACCCAGAGAACGAGTGGCGTCGTATCCATGCTTTAATGTATTATTCGCCCATTAGGTTGGACCTGTGGTCAGTATTGATTGATATTCATTCAAAGTTATCCCCAATTTTATCGAGTGATATCCTCGTAATTTATGTAAGGATATTTTCAACCAACATTTCATAAACAGAGAATGACTGGAGGAATACCGCTCGCTATTCCTTCCGACGCCTGTGAAACCGAGAAAGGGGCGAAACAATATACCCAAAAGTAAATAGTATTCAGGGGGTTGCACATAACCTACTATAGCCAATGGCCCATTATTTCCCCTCCAATAACCACCCATAGTTTCCTTGGTATCGTTTACTGTGGCGTTTTTGACCTCGGAGAGTTTTGATTGGTTATCCTCGGGCACCATTCATTTAGTAACCAAACCAGTGCAGCAGGGTATGATTTCTGGCCTAGGTTAACAATGGTTAATAACATCGTTACATTCGATAATCTATTCTGGTGATATTTATTATAGAGCATTACAAGTGGTAATAAAAAATAATAATTTTGCACAGTCAAGAGTATTAAGTTTTCAGTGAGTAACCAACACATTTGCGTTGTGATGAAAACACGGTTTGTGGCACCACGCACAAGTGGTTTTGCATAAGTGAGTGGAGAGCATACATAGCAAGCGTTAATATTTAGTGTTTCCCCGTCTCCTTCCTCAGCATATATCACGTGACTAAGACCCGGTCTCAGATCGTTCACTGGTATAAAACTCTATTCATTCACTCGCCCCCCCGGCTCTCTCTCGTTTAGTATCTAATTTATATTTTACATCGTTTATATACATTATCATACACTTGCCATAGTGCATAGTTTAGTGTTTATTCACAGTCTAGCGTTTATCCTTAGTTTATTAAAGGTCTAGTTTACCCAAATCCCAACATATAATGGTGGGGGTGTGGGGATTACAAGAGCTTATATATACCCACAAGGACAATAGTTTTGGTGATTTGATCACACAGCATTTGATAAATAACTGTTGGTGATAATGTAATTGCACCAAATCAGAGAAATTGCAAGTGATAACGATATATTTTCATCACCATCACTCTAAAACAAAAGGGGAGGAAGTTCGCTGGCACCAAAAAAAAAAAAACCACCATTAACTCTCATAAACTCGTTTACTAATAAAAATTAATTCAACCAATTAAAATCAGTAGAGAGATCACCACCACCACTAAGTTTTTTAAATATAGAAGGACAATTGGTAATTTTTTTTTGAGTTTTCCATAATCCTACTGACAGAGCCACTAGCCATTTTAACAGTAACACTTTCTTCTCCAGTAGATACTAATAGTCCATGGTCCCAATCGAAGCAACATTTCACTCTGTAAGGCTATGGCAGTGTGAAGATACACCAAAATTATCATACCTTTAAAACACAGACACGCACACACCTTTGGTAAGATTAGGCCGCCTTACGGATACGCGCTTTTATATCCTTGATCAAATTCCCGCTCTGGCCCTTTTTAGGCTGAACTTTGATCTCAGGGATATTCAAAAAGGTCCGAATTTTGCGAGTGCGGAAGGCCCAGGTTTGGAAAATACTCAAAAAATTGGCAGTGGACCAATAGACAAACAAACCAGCGGGCATCGTCGCTCCGAAAAAGGTAATGCCCAATGTCGACAATCGCATAAACCACAAAAAGCGAGGATTGGAAGTTACACCGCCGGGAGCGGCAGCGGCGCCGATTTCCATCACGGCCAACATGGACAAGGCCGAAGCGACCGGTAAGATGTACAAGGGGTCCGGTACGGTTAAATCGGTAAACCAGGAAATCCCACCCGTTTGGAACTGGGGAACGGGCAAATTAGCCATTTTACGAATAGCCATAAAGAAACATAAAAACAAAGGCATCTGGATCAACGATAGTCCCAGAATAGACGCCGGATGGCACCCATTTTTCGTGTAGACGTTGCTCAATTCCTGCGATAGTCGAATTTTGCGATGGGTATCGTTAGTTTCGTTGGCCCGTTTCAACTTGGCCAAAATACTATCGACTTCGGGTTTCAAATTTTGAATTTTAGCCGAATTCCGTTGCGTACGAACGGCAAACGGTAAAATCAATAACCGCATCCCCAAGGTACATACCACAATAGTACCCCACCACGGTAACCCCGTGGACACATGGACCATTTCTAACAACGCTTCAATGGCCCCCACCGGTGTCCAGTTTACCAATCCCATCGCCTTGAGATCCCCGTACTGCATCGCCGCGTTCGCCACCTTTTCCACTTGTGAGCCCAGTGTGTCGGTTACCCCTGCCTCAGTAGTCGCGTCGGCCACGACTTTTGCCGTGGCACTGGCCATCGCTTCCTCCTTCGTTGATGGTGTTGTAGAGAACAAACGGGTCGACGATACGTGCATGGGTACGGATAACGTGGCCATTCCGCCTGGGTTAGTCCACCGCGTATAGTTGATACCCACCGATCGAGTTGTTTGGACCAATGCACTTCCATTTCTATCCGAGAGCCACGTTGTGAAATGCCGAGGGGTCTTCAATGTAGTATCAATAAACCGAAGCGTAGACGTAGTGGAGTTACCCCTGGGAAACAGGAGCGATCTACCTAGGCCTGCGGTGCCTAGGGCCTTGTAGAGTCGAGTGTAGGACATGATTACGTACGCTCACGGTTCTATATAATCATTGATTAATAACCCTTTAATTCGAAAAAGAATAATTAGCTAGCTCTGTTATAAATTGGACGTGTTGCGTTGAAATAAAGACTGTCAAGGCAGAGCACTGCAGTAAAAAAAAACACGACCTAGAAAATTTCCCCAATAACAATGATGAATTTCCCGTTGATTGGTCGACGGTTGACTAACAAGAAGAAAAAAAATATATATAATGGCAGTCAGCTCCATTGTTGCCTCTGGTGGTACTCGTCTAGAGACAGCTGAATAATTCCGAAGAGGTATAGTGAGGGCAGGGTCATACTCTTCAGGTGCTTCTGCAAGCGGGAATTGTAAGATGAGTAGTATCTGGCTGTGTACGTCACCATCAAAAAAAAAAGCATTGATATCATCTGGTATGTCATGTATTGATTATTATCTGGATTTTCTATTGAAAACTACTAATACACATCATTATGTGCTTCTGCTGTTTTCTTCCCTACTGCGCATACTCTCCACCCACCAAAACTAATCACTTTAGCATTGCACCACAAACCATGCTGGCTACCTGCCATAAACTTCATACCCTTAACTATGCAAACTTCTCTTTCACTACAACGCAAAATTAGTTTTGCACAACGACATCAGTACTATGCCCATATTCTCATCTTGTGATTTATACAACCCACCTCCATTTTAACTGACATGGAATAGAATATTATATGATTTTTTTATAAGAATAAAAATAAAAATAAAAACATTCCTATACTTGGATTTCACCACCAATACATGAAAAAAAATTAATACAGTGGATTTCACGTTAACAGGTCGTGCTCCACCTGTACGAAATTGGCTGTGGGAGAGCCTTGATTAATAAGTTCATCGATGCCTACTTTGATTTGAGTAAAGGTTCGTTCCAACGGTGGCACACGGGGCTTGTTTTGAGCCACCAAAATTTCCTCGTTGAGGTTGTGCACCAATTCCTTGCGCTTTTGCTCGTTTAATAAATATGCTACGGGGCTATGGGCAGGTTCGGGGTAGGCCAACAGTGAGAAAATATTGTCCAAAGTGTCCACCACTATTTTCCGACGATCTTCGCCGTAATCCATTCGGAGCTGTCGTCCGCACCGCAGGGCTTCCCGTAGTGCATTGCCGGCGGTAACGGGAGAACCTTCCAATGGTGCGGGGGTCTTGGCCAGCTTTTCCCCGACGGGTGCAGTCTCGGCGAGGGTCACCCCCATATCATTCTCTTCGGTCTCCATGGCGTCATCTCTTGGGGCGTCTAAACCTGCTGTAAAGTCTTCGTCCAACTTATCCACCGTC
>JAOPJG010000216.1:0-34858 GCA_027478255.1 Dispira simplex | reverse complement strand
GTTTATTTTAAAGTTTATCTACCTACTCGTAGCTCTCTATAGTCTTAGCTGAGTGACATCTCACACCAGTGACCAGACTCCTATTACAATAGCGTTTGACTTTGTGCTTCTCCTAGGCCATTCATCCCTCTCGACCAAAACAAGGACAGAGGTGATAAAGGTCACCCTGATTATTTTTCATACATCCCAGTATTTAGTCACTTGATAACGCTTCAATGGCACCCATGGTTTCTATCCAATGGAGGTCTGGTGAGTGGCGCAGTTTTTTAAGGCCAAGTAACCATTGTTTAACCTGTATCAACATTATACTATACAAAGCGAAAAAGTGACAACTAATTATGAATACGTTACGTAAGTTGGGAGAATTCCTTTTAGAATTTAACCGTGTTTAACTGACACGCACCAGGGCATTAAGGATGGAACTGGTAACGGAAAAATAATACTCAATTCAGCATTATCGCGTGCACCACATCTTCATAGGTAGCGGTATTCAGTTCTACAAATTTTACTTTGTGGCTATTACAATGCAAACATATAACAAATCAAGTATTTTAGATAATTAAGGTGCGGGTAACAGGAAGGATGTCCGATGGAATTGTTTGCTCGGATTCATCAGATTGGGTAAAGGTCATCTTGAATGAAACAGTTAATCATCGGATTTCGTACCAGGATATGTGACTAGGGTAAACACACATGTATTGGCACGACGGATTGTCGTTGCATAAAAATCGTTATGGACAATTACTTTTTGCCATTAATTTATCGCTGCCTGGAGGACCTCTGATCATTGAAAAGTTGATATTTCACTTTTTTTCTGTCAAGCTTAGTCAGTATAAAAAATCAAGGACACCCTCACCTACCACATCTATCTCCGAGCTTTTTTGTCCTAGTGGCTGCTTTTTCTCATCCTACCTTTCGCTCATTTTAAACTTCTTTCCTGCTTCTGTTGCTGCTAGAGAAATCAAGCAAGTATATATACATATATACGGTTTTATTTACTGCCAAAGGTGTTCAATTTTTTTAACGTTTATCTGTATATTCTCAGCTGGAATCTGCTTACGTAGTATCATACGTCCATTGAACATTCCCGCCTTCTCACACTCACTCTCCTTCTTTTCCTCTTGCCATCGGCTCTATTGTGGTACACCTACTCAAACGTTAATCGTACATCCCGTAACCGACCATCCCGATATCATTTGTGAGCATGTACGGGGCAGGACACGCTTATGGAATTCCCCTCATACCGCAATGCCAAGTATGCGGAAAACCGAGACCTGGGGTCAGTACTCTCTACTGTTCAAGTTGTAGATGCAAAAGGTGTACTAATGTTAGGTTATCAGGTTATAGACTATGTCAGAGATGCAAATGTCAAAAATCTGGATGTCCCAACCCGGCCAATGGGGGGTATTGTGATTCTCATAACCCGAATAACAATTATTATAGAAGCCCCCAAAACTACAGATATGGCCATAGAAATGTGTATGGACAGAGTCAAGGTCATGGCTACGGCTATGGTTATAGTTATCCATCCACCTCCAACCCACCCCGGGGTGGGTCCTCCAATATCCGCACAGTTATCTGCCCTGTGTGTGATACTACCTACCAATGTAGAATAGGCACTAAAATGGATTGTCCTGGTGAGTACGGAGTAACGGTTGAATTGCAGTGATAATGGTGATGATAATATTATTTCTCACTTCTTGGTCCTTGGCCCTTGCCTTGGACATAGTAATAGTTTTAGTGTATGTTTTTCCTTTTTTTGTTATAATTCTTTGATTTAAAATTGTAATAAACGATATAATTCACATGTTTATTTATTCTGGTACTCTTGCTTGACTCCTGGTGAAGATTAATTAAGAAATAATACGATTTCACTATATATGCTAATGTGCGCATATTCGTTGAACATTATCATCGAATGGGGGATTTTATTCACAGTAAAGTTCTAAAAGAGGCACTATTTATTAATACGAAATGCTTTCCTTCACTTGAACATTAAAAAAATATCTTCAACAATTGTTTAAATCAGTTATTAAAATCAGTCGTTCGGAGAAGAATGAACGTCGTTTCAAGCCTTCGAAAATGATATTGAAGCTGTCAAACTTTTTATTATAAGGCTTGTTCTTGAAAATTTGGAATAACTAGAATTCGCATAGAGTAAATTTTGGAAAGTAGGACATTACCCTGGGAAATAGGGTTCCTCACTCGCCGATATGTGGAAAATTATAATTCCAAACACGAGGTCTTGTATTAACTTGGAGGGGGGAGTGGGTGACTATGAATATTTTTATACTATTCTTTGACCATAAATTTACTATAATTTTCTACACGATAAGGGTCGTCAGTCAAACCTATTAGAACTTACCAAGCTAGGATAAATACCAGTTTTACCCGAGAGTTTAGCCTACATTGAACATTATGATAACAGGTATCTTCTATGACAAGTACCTATGGACCATAACCGACTCTGGGAATCACAAAGGTAAATTCTTCACACCATGATATGTCACAAGATTTCGCAAAATGGGGTTCATGAGGTTCTTGAATTTCACACAAAAGTTGGAGGAAAAAAAAGGCTTTGTGGGCGTTACCGAATGGTTAGTTGTCTGGATACCTGGAAGTTTGCCTCTAGATTAGGGATAGTACCCCAGCCATCTTTGGAGAGTCATTGTCAATAACCTAAAGGGAAGAATTAGTGTAATTGATCATCTCCCTCGGGTAAATAAATGAGGTGAAGGGTTAGCACCTGGTTTTTGTTTTATAATTTCACTAGCTATCCTTGTCCTTTGCTGGTTCAAACGTTGTACTTTGTACGTTATTTTCACCTTTGCAAAGTGGATAGCTAGTAATTCCATGAATTTTGGGGCTGTGGGGTGTGCGTTCTATATCTAGCTTATCTTTGAATGACATGTAATCAAGCAAGAAAGGTAGAATATAATCATTTTGCCGAAATAAATCTCGGCTATGGATGTATTGTACAATTTAACCAATGTCGTTTAGCTAAGTTTCGGTGACCAATTTGAGGAAATTGTACATGGAACAACCAAAATAGAATGGGTACGCCTAGTCTGTCATTATTTTCTTGACAACATATCTCAATGGATGTGATAGACAATCTCCTCTGATACAATTACCTTCGCAGTCACTACATTTCAAAATAAAAATCAATCAAGTGAGTCACTCTTTTCATCTGATGAAACCGTGGACATCAGGAAGGATATTAGATGACATTTTTTGTAGCTAATCTAATCAAACTGGGGTGAAAAGTCACTTTGAATACAGCGCGTTGGGTCTCCAGCTTATTATTTTTCAGAGTAGATGGCTCTTGTACACGATTACAGTGGGCGTTGGCTGATTGTAATTACAGGAACGACCGCAGTGGATAACTGTATTTTACCACGAACTTCTGTCCTCCCCTCCCTCACCCGAACAAGCTTCCGAATATTAGCACGTTGATGGTTTCCACACAAGCATCCTTTGGGTTTTTCACTCAAGTGCACTTTTATCACCTCCATTTTTTCATTACCCCTTCCGGTATAAAAAGCTGAGTGATCGAACTCGCCATTCTGGCATCCAAGTATCTTTACTGCGTCTTCTTCCTTTTTTTACTCCATTTTTGTGTTTACAATTTCGTCTGCTGTTGCTGCTGCTACCGAACCAATGCGTGTATATTTTTATTTACCTGGTCATACCAATGTTTATTTTTTTTGACCTCTTTCTTATTTATTCCTGACCTGACTCAGCTTGATTTTTTGTTACACCTCCTTTGGCTGCCCCCTCCTCTTCTTTGCTCGACTTCAACCTCTATCGTGTTATTTACCTAAACGCCAGCCATAAGTCCCCCCTCCCCTTACCGATTAGAAATATGTCTGCCGAAACGAGCTCAATCCTACTGGTCACGTCACCACTTTGTTCCGCATGCCAGAAAGGGAAATCTGACTCGAGCAGCAACTATTGCGATAATTGCAAATGTGCCGACCCCCACTGTCCCGAACGAGCGGCCTGGTATTACTGTCATTATCATACTGTTATATACGACGATTACGGATTTCCGGAAACCTCTGCGATGGACTTTTCTCTACCTCCTAAGGTACCGATCAATTGTCCGTATGCTACCCGCAAGGTGTACTGCCCGGTGTGTGATGAGGTGTTTAACGGAAAGCTAGATTTAATTATACGGTGTCCTAATCTTTGTGGATTCAGGGGCTAGCTTCTACCGAGGTTGCGATTTGTAGCGATTACAATGATGCTAATGGTTTTCAGGGTCTTTTGGGGTGTACTGATATCGAAAACTGCTACTCTAGGTGATTCTTCCAGTGTTTGTTAACACCATTCTTGAGCGTCGGTGATGGTGTCATTTTATTATAAACATCCTTTTAAAATTTCGAAACGAAATGTAAGGTTGGTGATGAAGTTTGTCTACATTTTTGTTATTGTCCACTGGCTACGTTTATTAAAATACTTTGACCTAATAATACGGATTGGTATGTAAAATTATGTATGATAATGATTGGATTCTGCTCCACCATCCCTTCCTAGAGAATGTGGAGTCCTAAAACGGGGTGCAATTGGTTTAACTGGCAATTCCCCAGCTCACCTGCAGGTATTGCTAATGTGGGTCTAAAGAGACTCGCAGATTCATCGCAAAGGGGAAAATTCCCTGCTGTCAAAAAATGATTTAATAAATAGTACAGACAGCATCCATCCATACGTATTTACAAGAAAATAAGTCGATTTATTTTAGGGAAATCGGAATTTTAACGTATAGTCCCGAAACCGATGAAATTCGGAGAACAGCATACTACATTATGACAACGAAGCAATGCGGATAGATAAGTGGAAGAAAAATGGGGAAGGGGAAACGGTGTGACTGTGTCAGGGTATGTGGAAGTGTTCGACTTTGTTCCTTCAATCCGCACGAATCCGCAAACAAAAATCTTCCACAAATTCATTGTCAATGCACATTATGATAAATAAAGGAACCCTTTTTTTCCTCGTTCACCCGACCACTCTGACGCAACGACGTGGGAATGTTGTACCTTTACTCTTTCCCAGGCTTTTATCGCTTTCCATACAATGATGGGTTCCTACTAGTACATGATAATAAGGTGATTACATTTGATGAAGGATAAGAGCACACCCTTTGAATGCCAAGAACAAGGGCGAATATTAATCATTTGTTATTCTCCTTTGGTGAAAATCCCAATTAAAGTCACGACAGTGGTAGATTCAAGTAACTATGCCCTTAATTTGTATAACATATCTATAAGTTTTTAATCTTAAATTACAGAGTACGAAAAAAAAAGCAAAAAGAGTAAAGTCATTCATGGTAGATAAGTAAAGAATAAGGCATATAGAGCAAAAGTATATTATCCATTGCAATAGATGATGCATTGAGTGGGAAATAAGGTCCGAGTGATAAAAAATAGACAAGACCTGCAGATAAAGGAGGGGGGAGGGAAGGAATGTTGTAAAGGAAACAAAGTCGTGATAAATTAGAGAGATGCTTCCCTGTTATTCTCGTATTAGAATGAAAAAAAGATGAGAAATGTACCACTTCTCTCAACGCGATTTAATTTTGTAGGCCATAGTAGGTAAAATAGGTTCATCGGCCCGATTCACCTTGTACTCTTTTTTGTTAACGTCCATTTTAGCACGATCGTACAAATAGAGCCCCACAAAGGTGAGTAAAATTCCCAAACACTGGACAATACCCACCGGCTGTCTAAACCACACAATGGCCGCCACAATAACAAAAACCCGTTTGAGTAAACTACAAATTGAAAAAGACACGGCGCTCGTCATGGATAAGACGGACACAGACAATAGACACTGGGCAAAATGACTCAACCCGTTCATCAGGGTAAACCACACCGCCCGTAAAAGATGGGGAGAATGGGAACTCGGAGTGGACAAGTCGGACGAATGAAATAAACCTTGAGTTAAAATACCGTAGCCTTCGGAATAAAGCCACATGGGAAACAGTAAAACAAAGGCCATCCATGAACAGTGGAATAAATAGTTGGTCTTATCCAAACTCATTTTTATCGACTGGGACACGCTATCGTTAAACACGTACTTTTTTGAAAAGATATTCTGGGCCACACACACCAACGTAGACAAGAGTGCGTACAACAACCCCAGTAAATTGGTACTCAATCCAAACGAACAAGCCAACATCACGCCCAAAGTCAATGGAATCAACGCCAGATACACCCGACTGGAATACACCACCTGGAGCAAAATACGGTACACTCCTACCGTAAACAACGGTGATAATGCTTTAACGGTATGAACGACGCTCACCGCTACATGCGAAATAGCCATCGACGATAGTAAATGCGCAAAAATGGTAAACACGCACACAGGTAAAATCAACGATCCAATCGACCGTGTAAGGGGTTGGATCCGGGTCCTTCCCGTCACCACCGCGTAAGCATAACAAAACACACTAACGAATCCAAATTGCACATAAGTCAGAGTAACTGGATATCGGAAATCCAACATAATCTGTTTACCCAAATTATTGGTCAGTGACGACGACATGTACCACGCTAAGCATGTTGCTACAAATACTAGGTTGGTCCATAATTCGCTGGTCACCGTTTGTAAGCCTTGAAGGGGACTCCAAGACCACAGGCCGTGGTGTCCAGCCGGGAAATACTCGCTCCACCGCCCGGGTTCGATTCTGAGTTTGAGAAGGGAGGGTTGATTACTTCGTTTATAAATGTTGGAATACGCCATGGAAGTGTGAGGGTAGTTTTGAAGAAAAAGGGGGAATTGGAAATAAGAGAGAGGAAAAGAGTGGTAAGATGACAATAGTGACTACCGGGGGGGGGGTTTTTTTGGGCTATTGATGGTCGAGATGTACAATACAAAACTAAACGTGCTTTACTTCTTGGTTCATTATAGAAACAAATAGATAAAAACCAACCAAAGGAAGAATTATGAATACAAAAGCCAGCTTCTTTTGAAACGGAACGCCGGTTAAGCAGAGAACACCTACACAAATAGCAAAAAGAGCATCTAACAGTGAGAATAGTACTCCACCCCTCCCATTGCTCGATTTCCTCATTAAAGACCTTGTGGCCACATGGGTCCCCACTGTTTGTGTGACATTATTGGATCGAGTCCCCTTGTGTCCGTTGAGAGTGTTGTGGATGATATTATTTTTCGCCCGTTTGGCACGGCGGAGTGGGAACGGTCTCACCTGCCTTTACGATGTTTAGCATTTGAGTAGTTTAACATTCCATCCAAATGAAACCAGTGAAACAGACAGTGAGGGGGGTTTAATTTTATTTTCTAGTCAGTAAAATCTGGCAGCCCATAATACAGTTTATATACATTGACCAAAAAATCATGCTGTGAAAAAAAGAAGCAACGTTAGATAAAAAAGTAATGACAAGAAAAGAAAATAGAGGGGTGGCCATTAAAAAAAACACAACAAATCAGAACGGGTTCATTAATGGGATATGAGGTGGGATGGGGGGATAACAGAAATTTGATGGATCTCGCGCTATGCCCGACTGGACACCCCACGAAGAGGCACATAAGCGGAAGAGCCGAGTACAGAATCGTCATCTTCGGAAGCGACGTCATGCCCCAAGTCCGACGGGTGCGCAATTCGAAGATCGAGGCCATCCATCCATCCAACGAGCCTCGGAATACCATTATTAAGGACTCGGGGAGTAAACATGAGGCGTTGCCATTCCCCCGTATCAAAGTCGGCTTCAGTAATCTCCGATACGGTATTTCCTTTTTCGTCAAACCCGCCGGAGTTCGAAGATAATGAAGCCTTGGATTGACGGTTGACAAGTTTGGGCGATGTATCGTTGACCATGGTCATAGGAGACATATCCATGTCATATTCCATCGAGTCTGCCGTCCGTACGGGTGTTTTCCATACACAAGGACGGGCCCCGGGATCCGACCAGGCATCCTGGGCATAGGGTAGCAGACCGTGGTGATACAAGGCGGCGCGCTCAAGACCGTAAAAGTACAAGCTAAACATGGCGTAGGTGAAAAAAATGGCAATAAGGACATCAATCGTGTAATGCAAATGGCTAAACACAATCATCAAAATGCCACATAACATATGCACAAACGAATAGGCAATAAGGAATTGATATTGGGAGTGGACTCGCCACATCAGGAAACTGCTCACCAGGATAACAGTATGACCCGAATAGATATTGTCGGAGCAAGTACGAGACACGGTGGCCACCAATTCCACGCCCAATTTAAGCATGGCCCACGTTGACTCAGCCGTTGGGGGAATACATTCGAGCGGACTGGGCGCCGTCGTGACAATCAACGTAACCGCCCGGAAAAGATACAAGGTCCCCAATAACCATAACAGTCGCCGAACAAAAATAACCCGATGACGCCAGTTTGTAATAAGCACGAGGTTCCCAATCACCACGAACAACAAGGATGACATCACCAGGTTATCCGCGATATGGTAATTGGGCAAGTGTGGAAAGTAGTCAAACGACAAGTCTTGCAATTTGGGAGCACTGCGGTCCCAACGACGATCCGAAAATATCTGCATAAATACCATAAAATAGGCTACCGATAGCAAGTAACCACCAGCCGCTCCCATGCGAAACAACTCCCAACGATTCACCTGCCGTGGCGCTAATTGGAAATGATGGTAAAGGCGGCGGGACGCCCTACTGAGCCAACCCAGTGTATTGTCGGAGTTACACATGATTGTCTATATTATATCTGGGCTGTTGTTGTTATTGTTATTGCTGTAAACTCAGCATAAAAAATCAAGGTAAATGGGAGGAAACCGCACGTCGCTATGGTCTAGTTTAAGTTGTAATGTACAGCGGTTTAACGAAGAAATAAGAGCTAAGATATTTCTCTGGTAATAAACGCTGTACCTTGGTGTGCGTACCTGAGAAAAGAGAGGAATCTACGCCGACCAATAAATAATGTGGCGTGAGAGTAGAAATCGTAAAACGTAACACCGCTTCAACGGCTAAAAAAACAATTTATAAATAACCACACACGTCGAAATTTACTTCGACTAATTGACATAAAATATATAAATATATATAAAATGTAACGCCAAGAAAGTCGATGTATAAAAAAGAACGAGTGCCCCTCCAATATATAATGTGTAGCAAAGGGCAGGAGATACAGAAAAAAAAAGAAAGAGGAGTGAAATAGGACGAACGAACTAGGCCTGTGCAAGGTTACACCTAAAGAGGCTCTGGAAAACCCCAAAGAGCGTCCTCCTAATACCCCAAAGAGGAACCTGTATTCTTGGTTTGGTCCGGGACCCGTTTCCTCTTTATCAGCCGAACAGGAAGGCAAAAATAATAATACAACCGCTTGGTATAAAACAAAGGTTGAAACCAAGCACAAAGCGACGAAACCTAAAACTAATACCGTTCAACTCACCTTGTATCAGCTCAAATGACAGTATATAAATGGGTCGATTATATTCCACATGAGCAATCAGGGGCACGAACGAAAAGGAATAATGAGAGTGAAAGAAGGGGACCCAGTGAATATCGGTGACTGTACATTTACTTGCCCACAAGTCCAACCACTATTACACATAGATAGTAACGAGAGAAGAGTGGCGTTTAACGACGACGACAGTCATGCCTACAGCGAGTGAACCGTTTACACAAGCCATGTTTCTTTTAAAGAAAGTTGTTGAGAAAAAACCGTATAATTCTATTTTTATTCCTTTTCTTATTTTTTTTTGGGGGGGGGGAGAGAGAGGACTCTGTTAAAAAAGGAGATGACTCTCGTTTTAAGCCTGATGTTGACTTGATACATTCCAGGACGATTAGCCTTGACCATCCCAGCAAGGATCGACCTACCAGGGTAAAATCGTTGACTCAGTTCTTTTTTTTCCTAATAACTTCACAACGAAATATATCATTAACTCGTCCCACTCACATCATTCACTCCCATGAATTTGGTCACCCTTTTACACTAGTGGGCTCTACCTTGATGTTTGCCAATCCTAAGGTTGAGATTGGTCATCTATATATCCTCTACCAATTGTAAGTCGTGCCTATATTTGGCGAATCCTGGTACTGGTCTGCCTTTTAAAACACACCAGTAGCCAAATCGGAATGGATTCTTACCAGATTAGCCACTGCCTCCTGTAGAACCAATAATATGAACCACTTGACCAACCAACAACCCGAGTGTGATGATTTCGCACTCAGATCATAATCCAATAGTGTACCAACCTAACAACATGTGTGTTGGGTATTGCCATTACTAAATGTCGCATCTGCCGTCAAGACTGTACTGTTGTGAACCTCCCCTCTCTCCCCCAAATATACTAAAAGCATGACAATCTTTGCTGTGGGCAATAGCCTACCACTAGATTTATATCCCACAATAAGCCATTATAATTCTTAGTTTACCTTACCATTTGCCATCGTGGCATTTAGATGTTTATTTGGAAAAGTTCCGATTTGGAGCGTCATCACGGTGTCCTTGACAATGGGGAATGGGTGACAATAGTGCCATTTCTGGTGACGATGTTAGTGAAGAAGTGTTAGCACGATATTTAAACCTGATACTCATACCCCAAATTATACCCACATTTTATAGATATTGACATCAGGTGAACTCTCGCTGGTGTTGAAATTCCTCAGAATTTATAGCTTTGAAACTATTAATAGTCAGACGGCCAGATTTTACCAATTGTGTACAAACAGCGAGGGAATGTCGGCTGTCTCGTTATATTAATATTCAAATAGATAATATTGTAAACAATAGCAGGGTCTGCCCAATGGTTTCAACTCAGAGATTATTGTCACCATCACTTTGTTACATGTACACGTCTACATGGTATGCCCTGAATTTGGTTTATTATAAATTGTAAACTAAAGTATGATATTCTACCCTATCACCCGAACCAAACAAATGGCATTATATGGTATTCTGCCTTCACGAGCTCTAGATAAGATACCGCCTGGCCAAGGATTTGACCCGAAGGTCAAATGCCGAGCCAGTGATAGGTGTATTAACAGTGTAAAAGGGATTACAAAGGGTCTATTCAAGTCTCCGAGTAAAGCGAGGAATCCAAACCAATGTAATATCGTCATCATGGTAAATAGAGTGGCAAAGAACACAATGAACGGGTTACTAACTTTGATGAAAACACGGTGCCAGTCATCCCTCACCCAATTCATAATCTCTGATACGTAGTGATACGTTCAAGACCGCTTTTGCCGTATGAACTAGAACTAGCCGCTTACCTTGATATACAACTCGTGACATTCGGTAAAAAATTGCCTCATGTTGTCGTCGTTCTTGTTTTCATGTAAAAGTATTAAGCGCGTATCTACCAAAGGTTCATGCATTGGCAAAACAGACGAACAAATGTCGTATTGGTGAGAAATATAATGAATAACCAAAGTAAAAGCTATACCCCGGGCGCCTCACATAAACCTCCATATTAAGAGTATAGCGAATCACCCGATGACTTGACGTAGCGGACTACTGGTTAGAGCGACCACCCCTTACTCCGCTACATACATTTTAACAGGTCACATAACATCTATCATCGATAATTTCTTAATTCACTTACTACTTGGCGTAATATAACACGATACGTTGAGGTCATTGTACTTATCTACTACCTTTAGATATCTACACCCGAAAAAAATATCATCATAGCCGAGTTGATGGAAAAAAAAAGAAAAATCCAGAAATTGGCCACACGCTCCATAGTAAAACGTTAGCCAGGGTCTCTCCTACAAGTTTGTCCAACCCTCACAACGTTTCACCATCCGCCACTCTCACCTTCACCGAAAACCTTGGCGGTCCCTGTATACTTCACCACTCCTCCCCTCCTCGCTTTTCCTTATTTCACTTACAGCTCGTTGGTAGTTTGTACGGCTTCATCGATTATATCCAGAGCAGCATGGGCAATAAATTGGTTCAAGTACCGACTCTCTTCCTTGTTATTAAGGGAATTGTCCCGAATTTGTAACCCAAAGTCCGCTTCGTACAGAGGTACATCGTTGGTGCCCACAATGACAAAATAGTAGGCGTTGCTCATGGTTGATTATTAAATATAAACGGATGGAGGAGATGGATGAGCGGGAATGTACCACATCAAAGTAAAGTTCAAACTAGAACCGAGATATTATCAAAGCGAAACCGGATTACAGATGAGTGCAAAAAGGCGAGGGCCACCCCTGTGGTAGTTTTTCTGATATAGAACCTTTCTAATGGGGATATTCGGACAGTATTTCAGCAGGTGGCTGAAACATTTCGAAATGAAGGTGATGGCCATTACATCATTAGTACCCTTTCATCCACTATAGAATTGGTGTATAAAACCACAATTTAACCCTTCTGTTAAAAATAGGTGTGAATGATTTTAAGGAGGTAGTAATACCCTGCTTTTTTATTTTTTTCTCTCTTTCTCCCTCACTTCTTACCTCCTTTCATGAGACTGGAGTAACTCTTTATCCCTTCTTTAGTACGCTAGTGTGATCTTTTGCTATATCAATATACATATATTCAAAAGGGCGACGTCTCTGGCAAAAAACCCACCCTTTAACTGGCTAGAATATATCTTTCCAGTTTTACCACCTATTTTTTTATTTTTGTAATATTTATATTCGTACCCCTCTCCAACCCCTGTTTTGGCAGGACTCCGTATTACAATGTGGCCTCATTCCTTCCAAGAACGCCTCCGCCTCTCCCTCCCCCGTCGCTGGCAGGCCACTTCCAACCAGAACAACAACGACCCAGACCCTTCGGAACTGGTCGATTTCGTCCTTGTATTTCGGTACCCTGTGAACCCGTCCTCTTTGTCTCCTTCCAACTCCGCTACCCGACGGACAGTGGTAGAAGACCAAGAATCCCGGTCGGACCTTGAACAAAAAGCATTGGAGGCCTATCAAGAAGTAGCGGGTCGTTTACACAAGTTGGGCTTAGAATGGTACGTACCCACCGAAACCAGTCAACCGGGTAAACTTTTCATATTTGTGACCTGTCCCGACGCCGTGTTGAAACAGTGGATGGTACACGGTAAAGTGCAGGACTGGCTGGTGGGACTTCGAGGGGTAACGACGGCCGATTCCTCTGACGCCACCATCAACGAGGAAACCGACACAGGTTTCACCAGGGAGGATCACCCCCGAAAATCCCCACGCCATGCCGTTGATTCTGCAACTCCTGCCATAACGTTGGATCACCCTTTGGCCCCTTTACTGCAAAACGATGGTCAAACGGCTCAGGTAATCCCCCCGGCGGAACGACTCCGTTTGGTTTACCAACGGTTGACGGTCAGACCTGAGGAAGGTGGTGCCGGATTACACCCGGATGTACACCCGTTTATCGAAACGTTGTACCCATTACACAACAAACAGTTTACCCGACATTGGATTAAAGCTTGGAGTACCAAATGGTTAATTAACCACCATGACCTCCAACGTATTAGGGAATACCTTGGGGAAGAAATTGCTCTATATTTCGCATTTCTTCAATTTTATTTCTTATGGTTAGTACCGCCAGCTTTAGTAGGATTGGTGTGGTACCTTCAGGGTAAAACGTATTCCGCACTCATGGCCTTATTTGTGGTGTGTTGGGCCATTGCTTTTGTCGATATGTGGGCCCGTCGGGAAACTGATATTGCGGTGTATTGGGGTACCCGACATTTAGGACGAGTAAGGGAACCCCAACCCTTGTTTCAACCTGATGGTTGGAGTAGACATCCGATTACCCACGAACTTTTACCTTATTTTCCCTTGTGGAAACGCTGGAGTCGACGGATGGTCACCTTACCTTTGATAATGGCTGGGGCGGTATTTTTGGCCGGAGTGGTGGGGTTTCTATTTGCGTTGCAGACCCTTACCGATGAACATTATTCCGGGCCTGGTCAAGCTTACGTGACGTATATACCCATGATTCTCTACTCGATCCTTATGGCCAAAGCGGGTGAAATGTACACGAGGCTTGCTAAACTTCTCAACAATTACGAGAATTACCCTACCCGGAGCGAATACGAATTTCATCTCACTCGAAAAATATTTGTGTTGAGTTTTCTTATTAATTATTTAGCGTTAATTATTACCGCTTGGGCTTATATCCCTTTCCGGGCCCAAGTTAATCACGCCCTGTTGCAATTTTCCACTACTATTCTTCAGGGAGGAATTTACGGTGAAGTTGGTGACACTTTAAAAGGGGGGAAACGTCGGGAATTGGGTAACGACCACGTCGAACTGAAAATGTCACAAACGCCCGCGGACCAGTTGATGGTGAATCAGTTGTTTTTCTTTGTGATGACCGGGCAGATATTGAGTTTGGCTCAGGAAACCATCATCCCGGTGGCCACTCGGTATGGCACGCAATGGTTGCAACGACGAGGAACCCAAAATGAGTCGTCTGCGCTGGGTGCTAAGGTGGGTAGTACGGCGCATTCCCAGAGTGATTCCATGTCTAGTAGTGCCAGTAACAATGATACACGTGTGGCATCTGACAAGGTAGCGGAACGTGGTAATGGTGATGACTCGGGAGCCGTAAGCACCGCTGACTCTGACAAGGACACCGAAGAACGTCCTGATGGATCCTCCTCTTTGTCGTCTTCTGCTAAGATTCCACCACGTTTGCTCCGACGCCTAGTGAAACGTGCCCTACGGGAATACGACCTACCTGAATACCTCAGCTACGACGACTACTCAGAAATGGTAACCCAGTTCGGTTTCGTCGTCTTATTTTCTATAGTATGGCCTCTGACACCCGTGATCGCCCTAGTCAACAATTGGATCGAACTGCGTTCCGATGCCGTAAAAATATGCATAAATGTCCGACGTCCTATTCCCCAACGGGCCGAGTCCGTCGGTCCCTGGTTAGATAATCTCAAGTTATTGTGCTGGATGGCCTCCATTTCCAACACGTTGCTAGTATACCAATTCGGTAGTCTATTGACACCCACGGCGGATACCCGGCTGTACGGCCACACCCATTTACCTACCGCGTTAGGTGCTTTGTTGGTGACGGAACATGTGTTTTTCGGGGTGTGGTTTTTCGTACGGGCTTTAATCCAGTCGTTTCCGAGTGTCGCTGATAAAATGTTGGCGTTGGAGGATTACCGCCAAAAGGTGGGACTTTCCCGGGCGTTTTCCTTGACGTCAGTGTTGGGGTCTACTGGGTCGGGTCAAGGGAATTTGACCGGGACTGGTGTGGACAGCTTGGAGAACGTGGTCGAGGAAGAGTCTGGTCAGTCTTCTTCAAGGGGGTTGGGTATTATAAGGGATGATCCGGGCTTGCAATTGATTTTATCGGCGTTTAAAGTGGCTTAGGTATGAACAAGGATAGCCTATCGCGTTTTGGTTCTTTAGAAATAACTGATTATTAACAAGCACTTGGTGTTGATATTATTAAGTTTGATAATTATTGTGAAGTTTATCTGCTATTGCTTTGTTTGGACCAACGAGTAATATTGGTTGGAATGTACTCTATTGAGGAACTGAAGAAAAAAGTGATTAGTCACTGCCAATCCGACCATAAAACACTTGATGAAGTGTGACGTATTGTTCGGGTAATTTTTTTTTACATCATTTGAGATGAGCCAATCACATCAACACATTTTTTTTTACTTTATTTATACTTACACATTTGCTGGTATTTCGCACATGGTGCCATTTCGTGTTTATCTTCCACTTTCTCGTTATTATTCCAACGAACTGTTATAATATTTTCTTGGCGATACAGCTCGTAGAGGAAGAAACACCAACTAAGGAGCATTGTGCCAAAGTTGGTTTATTTCGGCTGCGGGAAAGGCAAGTTATAAAAACTGCTACATTTGTATTCCCGAGGTAGTTGACCCCTATTTATCCACACTCATTTAAACCCGGCATTCCCATTCTAAGCAAACTATTAGGAAGAACTCGTTTAGAGCGGTTGGTTCATTACTTGCCAACGGCATTCCTTGAACCAACACAAAACAACCGTAAAACCACGGAACGCTTATAAACCACTTCGTTTTTTCCTCTTCACTGCCAAACTACTATTATATTTGTATTTCTTTTTTTTTGCAGCTCGTTCTAACAAAAATACCACGTATACTACGCCACATATATTGCCATCATGGTCAAAAGCAAAGACCGTCACTGGGCGGCCAAGATACGCAAGGCCAAGTTAAGCGGCCGTTCCGAGCTTAAACTAGACGAGTGGTCCCGGTTCGATTTCGCCAGCCATAATTTTTGGATTCCTCCAAATCACGACACCTTGGATCGTATAGCGTACGACCAAGTGGGTCCAGTGGAATTCATGGTGCGGTTCCAAGGGCCGGGTCAACCAGTGGTGATCCAAGGGGCAACGGAGGGTTGGTTGGCCCATCGGCACTGGAATGAAGCCATGTTGTTGGAATGTTATGGTAATCAGCGGTTCAAAGCGGGCGAAGATGACCAGGGGAAAGCGGTGTACCTTAAATTGAAACATTTTCTTCGCTACGTACACGAGGGAGCCGATCGGGACGATAGTCCATTGTATATCTTTGATAGTAATTTTAAAGGATCAGGTAAAAAGCCGGTTCTCCCTACTAGGCGTTGGATGCGGTCGTTACCGGCTTCTCCTGCTTCCCATCGAGCTTTGGGAAATGGTCCACCTAGTGGGTCTAGTACACCAGGCTTGACCAAACACAATTCTTCTTCGTCGGGAGAGGAGCATGAGCAATGTGTACCCCGCAAGCGTCGTAAACCAGTTAATCCACTTACCAGTCAAACAACTTCCCCTGAATTATCAAACTCCCCCGTGGCTAAATCCGCTGAACGGTATTCCAAAGGGGATTTACTAGCCGATTTCCGCATTCCAAGGTATTTCGCCGTCGATTTGTTCCGGTTGACCGGTAAGCGTCGTCCTCCGCATCGATGGTTTGTAGCGGGATCCGCCCGTAGTGGAACTGGTATCCATCTCGACCCTTTGGGCACCAGTGCCTGGAACGCTCTGGTGGTGGGACACAAACGGTGGGCCTTGTTTCCTCCTACTACCCCACGTCGGTTGATTGATCCCCCCATGAAACCCTTTGACCACGAAGCTGCCAGTTGGTTTTACCACGTACTTCCCAAGTTTAACCAACCTCCCACCGCCGAGTTTTTCCGGGTGTACGGACACTATTATGGGTATACCTGTAGTAATCAGCACGAGGCATGGGATTTAGCATGTCGACACCGGCATCTCACTTTGGGGGAGTTTATCGGGATGGTGCAGGTGTTACATCGACCAGGGGAAACCATTTTTGTTCCGGGTGGCTGGCATCATGTAGTTATTAATCTCGATTTTACACTGGCTTTTACCCAGAACTATTGCGCCCCCGCAAGTTTCGACTATGTTTGGTTGAAAACTCGGTTTGCACGACCTGGTCTAGCGGTTAAACTTGCTGACCAGTTGGCCTGTCGTATGTGTCTTACGTCGTACCAACAAATCCTTGAACTTATTGCCAATCAATGCCACTTGTCGTTGGATCACCCTACCTCCCACCGTGGTTTTCTAACTCTGTTGGCCCAGCAACCGTCCGATTCCCCCTTTGTGTATCGACTTTTGTGGGACCATATCGGATTGTTACGTACGGTACCCCATTTGTTTACTTCTTCATCGGCGTCTTCTTCCTCTACGACGTCGTCAGGCTCGTCATCTTCCGACTCTCCTGCATCGGAACCAGTGCCGCCGGTTGCCTTGCCGGCTAAATCCGGTATTGTGACAAAAGACAGCTCCGCCGTGACCCAACTTTGGCTGCAGGAGGTGCGTCGCATGAAACTAGATAATTCTCTAATACAAAAATTAGTGCAAAGCTGTACTTGCCAACCATGCCAACGGTGGCGTGAAGCGACCTTTAGACCATCTGACATTGCTTAAAGAATATCACATATTTTGCTAATCTCCATGTTTTCCGTCTCCGTCAGTAATTTACATCACGTGATTTCCTTCGCTACTCACGCCCTCAGTCTGGTATATTATATCTCGTTCACTCTCCCACTGCTCTCTCTCTCTCTCACTCCTTTCTTCACTCTGGTGAAAAATCGTTTATAGTTTATCTATGTTTAAGTGTCTAACAACACTCCCCCAGTTTATCACAATTAGTTTACAGTTTAGTTTATTAAAGATTATCTTTACTCACAAAGAATAACATATTTTTTATTTTGGTCGTTGTTTCAAGCCATTATTTGTATAACAAGTTTAAACCTAGATCATAATGATGGTGGGTAGACCCTTCAATAAAGTAAATGTGTCATGATACTTCTATCATGGCAAAATAGGTGGCCAACTTCTCGCGTGACTTTTGGGAGGGGGGGACGTCTACCTGAGAGAAGAGGTGAAAAAGGGACATCCACTAAAGTGACCCTCGTACTATGAATGGCAACCAAAAGCAAATTCACTGGTGTTTTACCTTCTTTTTTTGGAGTATTCGGCGAGAAGTGTGGGGTGATCAGTAGAACTCCGAAAGGACAGAGAGTGGAACTCTTACCGCACGCCGGGTGGCCGTAAGTCAAGAAGAGGATCATGAAAAGTAACCGTAGCCGTAGCAATTGGATGCCTAACGATGCAGCATCAGCACAGTATCCTACAGATTGCAGATGGAATACTGGTACAGTGCGGAGAATAAAAAGAACTGAGGCATTGCAAGTGGATGCTGTAAAATCCGGCGGTTATAAATGAAAGGACGGTGATGAGGTCCAACAGAAAAGTTCTGACAGTGACTGCCCGGCAACCGGTAAAGCCTCGTTAACTAGTTTGTTTTCTTTCTTTTTAGCATTGTTGACATCTTTCTGTGTTTCATTTTTTATAACGGACCAAAAATTATGCCCCAAACGACCCAGACCAAGAAAAATGACGATGCACAGAACGGGTTGCAAAAGATGCAACAGAAAATCGCGAAACTGGAACAAACTGTCACCATTTTAAAAGCCCAACTCACTGTTCTCACCCAGGTGTCCCCAGATTTAGGAGAACCTCAACCTCCAACTTTTCACGGGCGTTATATGGAAGACGTACTAAACTGATTGGCCCGCATCCAAGTGTATATCCGTGCTGACAATGTTCCAGAGCAGCAACGTACCGCATTCACCGCCGTTTATCTTGAGGAGATAGCATGGGATTGGTTTGTAAAATGGGAAATCAAAAACAAAGGGCCTGTACCTTGGGCCCATTTCCACGCCATTATGCTCGACCGATTTGGTAAACCTGGTTTAGAAACCCTTTTACTTGACCAAGTGTAAATTGACCAACAAAGGCCGAACAATTTTCAATATATTCGGGAGTTTCAGCAGCTTATCGAACGTCTACCCTCTATCCCCGAGCCTGGCAGAATTCTTTTCTTCATTAGCGGTTTAAAACAACGCAACCATGACAAATTTCGAGGGGTGCCACCGAAATCCCTAAACGAGGCCTACCGACGAGTTTTACGTTACGAATCGGTCAACTGTGGTGGAGTTTCTCCACAATAACCGAATTTGCACCGAAAGAAGACGGATAGCTCCCAGTCAAAATGAATGGGAACGCTGCAGGAGAGAGAAACTTTGTTTCCGTTGTAAGCAGAGTGGTCATCGTTCTGCTGAATGTGTCCATAGGGCCACTTAGTTGTGATCACGTGGTACTTTTTACGTTATTATCAATTTTGATGTGTATGCTCATGCCCTTAAACACTGAACTCCATTACAATATTCCTTCCACACAGTTCAAAACGGCCCACTAGTAATAGAAGAGGTTATGTTGCCAGCGGGGACATCAGAATTCCCTCATTTCTCGTTTGGTTTTATACATGTGTTTTTATATTATTTTATCTACTCTACGCCAGGCAATTTATAAATAATATTATACGTACTCATTTTACCTACATAGACCCTATTTATACGGCCATGTCACGAATGACCTCCCTAATCCAATTATGGCGGTCGTTGCGATTACCATGGCGAAGCACAGTACAGGTGGGCAAGGACCATTTCGGCAACGTTTACTTTGAAAAGCATGAAAAAGGTCGAATTTACCCACGGCGCTGGGTGAAGCTAACTACCGATTCCGATCATTATTCCGCTTACGATACAGACAAAGTACCTGGTAAGTCTATGGGTTTGTTGGAGGTTCGTCTAATCCATTCTACCTGGTGGCATTACTACATGAAGAGAGTAACATAAGGAATAATAAAGGCGTATGGCTGGAAATCGTACTGGTTTAAGGAGAGAGGTAGGGAGGGTAACACGCGTAAATTAACGATGTATCTTGCTCCAATTTTACTTAAATCAACCTTAATCACCAATTACTGGGTGGACTCGGGTGGTTATATGGGGGATTTTTACGCAACCCAGTGCAATGGCAAAGCTGGTTACGTCACACCCGTTTCGACGCACCCACTGAGGAAGAAATTGGTAAAGCAGACGCGTTCCGAATACTTGTGCAAGAACGAGCCCAGGCCATTGACGCAGATTGGAAAAAGGCCAAGGTTATAAAAGATCCTAGTACATCCGCACCCAAGTTGAAGCAGTCTGGGGAAAAATCACAGGTACCCACAGCAACTGACCTTGCCGATAAGGAAACGGTTAACCGGGGTAAGATGGCTGAGAAATCGGAGGGAACTCACCGGGAACCATTGAATGAGAAAGAAGTCTCAGCTGATATCCAGAGTGAATTCCAACCTGAAGCTTGGGATGCTAAACCACGTCGTTAAATACCCCATTGTCCATTAGATACTAGGGACACTGCAGCTGGTCTTTTGTGAATCTTGCAGACTTTGCTAGATTAAACTCCTAGCTACAACTGTCGGGTAGCACTTTAATTTCTTCTTTTTTAAAAAGATTTTAGAAGAACTGTGTGGCTATTAGTCGGATAATACCAGGTTACTCTTTGTATTGAATAAATGAGTAGTACACTTCTTACACCAGTGCATGGATAACACGTAGGATTGTATAGGAAGCCTCAGTCACTCACGCATGGTTTTGGATAACATTCATAGCGAGCACCCTACGTCCCTAGATATGGGTGATTTTTTTTCGACTATATAGGGATAAATCCGCCGAAGTTGAATGAGTCTCTCACAAAACTCTATTGGTTATGTCATTGTTGGTATATTTTTAGCTCCGAATCTCTATATAGTCGAAAAAAATCCGTCATATAATGTTATATTGATCTCATTGTTTCGCCACTTGGGAGGGTTATCGTTGATGACATACCAATCCTATTCTTTCATCCCCAGTCCACCCACTTAGATTAATTCATCCTCTCCTTCCCTTTCATATCGTACTAGGACGAATTTGAAAAAAAGACCGTGGCTCAGGATTAGCCAATGGTATAGAGCGGCGAATCAATAGTCCCGAACATTAGTGACCTTAATTCCCAGACATGTTCTCTTCTTCATTACCCAAGTTCATTATGCAGGTCCCAGATTTAATCACAAGGATCTGGGCTCACTGTTTTTTCGCCCTGGGCGAGACGAACCAGAGAATATTGGCTGACTCTCCTTTGATGCGCGTCGGGCACTTTATGTTTAGTGTTCACCATTGGAAAGTGGAAAAAGATGGTTGGATGGGTTACGCCATGGTGACATAGAACAATAAATATCCTTGAGGTGCTAAAGAAACCTGTGTATGTTGGGTGAACGCTCCCAAATGTCCCGGGCCCTGGTTATCTGTTCGTATTATACGATTTTCTTTAAGATATATATATATCTTACTGGGGAGAACACGGGAGGGTTGCAATGTGTGACTATTTAAATTATGCTCACCTAGGCTGTACGATATAGTTTTCATTTCGTGCCGAATGTTTTATGGGTATTGGTAAGAATATGTTAAACGTGCTATATTTCGAATGAAAATTTGTCTACTTCGCTCTTGTGTGTATATATTGGTTAAGTTATTCTAGTTACTTTAATACCCGTGGAACTAAAAAGTATATCATTAGCACTCACTGTTCACTTGACGAAAACCTCAGTGCAACCAAAGCTCGTATCGTCGTATTCTAGCATTCACTGCTTACTCAGTTATCTTTGTAATATCTACCCCCCCCCAATTGTAAAATTGTGTTGACTATGAAGTTGTCCTTCTCGCTGGCCTTGACGGCAATTTTAGTTGTCACTGCTATCCCCGCAATGCAAGCCGAAGAAAACAACATATCCGCTACTATCACAGACGGACCACTGCGGTCGGATAGCCCAACCCAAACGGGCATGCCCGTCACTATTGTAGCCACCGTCACCGGTACGCCTAAAAATGCTGCCCCGGTTCTGTCGATGACGACTTGGACCACAATGGCATTGGCGGGTTCCTTGGCGAGTTTTTTATTGTACGACCGGGCTTAAGTCATTCTTCCTTTGAGACATATGGGATCCACTTCCCATAGCCAGTCGTTTGGCGAGAGAATGGGTGGGAACGTAGTGTGCTCCTACACATCATCGGAGTGACCGGACCAAGTTGAATTCGTATTTGTCGGTATCACAGAGATAGTATGAAAAAAGTACTCAGTCGGGTATACTGTATATTATATCCTGGTTCTTTCCTTTTTTAAGCTGTTACTGTGTAGCGATTCGCAATCCTGTGACTGTACGCATTCCTTTTCATACTCTCTCGCTTCCCAGCGTTACTTATTTCTTCAATTTATTTAAAGCTCACCACATTTTATTCTGTGTATATAGTCACCCGCCTTGGACTGGTTTTATGGTATTCTTTTGCGGCCTGGATAATTTCAAACCACAATAAATCGTAGTTCACATGTATAGCATATTGGGAACTATATTCGAACACTAGCTACCGGGCCAATACAGTGCGTACTCCGTATAGCAAAGTGCGGTTACTTCCCACTCAGAAAATAGCACTGAAAAATGTCACACACGTTCGGAGTATATTCGCGGTCAATGAATTCCTGGCGAGTCCGTGCAGCAGGATGGGCCTTGATCAGCCCCCAATGTATTGTTTGCATATGGTTGAGGTTATCAGCAATACTCGATTGACTCTTTGTCACACACTTATCTGGAAAGGCAAGTAGTGTGTCCGGAAATTGCAATGAAATATAGATATGATGTAAATGGTTTTAAATTGTGCTCGTCTATCACTCACAATAAACGAATCTACCGAAACCTTGCCAAATAAGATGATTGGCTTTTGTTTGATAAAAATACGTGAAAACTTTTTTATTCATTGATACTTTTGCTCAAGCTATGAAGTAGTGAGAGTAGGTGCGGTTTAATAAGCGGTATGCATAGCCCTGGCCGAATTCTTTATTAAGTGAACTGCACTTTTTAGGAAATAATTGCAAAACACACATCACGCACCCTTTTTTGTGTTAGCTCTCAGGTCTCAGGATTATTTGTCGAGTGAGTTGCCTATCCTCGGCGCTGTCGCCATCTACTGTGTTAAGCAGTCGGACTGATAAAGTTGCAATGAAATATTCACACTGATTAGTACAGGCAATCATAGGCTAATTAAATATATTGCCAGCACAATGTGCAGAGTATAAAGCTTCGTTTATGTGACGTTATTCATGCTTGAAGATTAAAAAAATAATGATCCAATGGTGTATTTTTATACTGAACGGAGAATATTCCCATAAATGAATGATATACCCAGTGCCAGAATTTTTCATATTACTATCACCACTATCATGAATAGCTTAAGAGATACTTTTCCTTTATGGAGGTTACATCCTAAACGAAAAAAAAGGATTTACGGTAATCGAAACGTCTAAAAAACGCACAGTAATGCGAGCCACGGACGATCAGGCTGTTTGTGACGCCCATTTCATAAGGCAATAGACGAAAGTTTTCGCTTCACTACTTTTTTTTCTGTGCGCTGTTATATTTGGTCTTAGTAAATGGTGCTAATGGATTCTCTAACATGTAACATGCTCAGCGTAAATAGTTTCCGTCGTTATGCACACTGTGCCAATTTACATAAATTTTTCCCTCTTGGATCTGCCGTGGACAGGTGTTTCCACCCCAAAGTTTTGTCGGACCAGCCCTAATTGTATTTATTAATTTTTGTTCAAAAAAACTCTTCTTTTCCTCAGCATTCAAATAGTGACGTGCAGCCAAGTGACAAATAAAGGGAGAAGAAGAAGAAAATAATTAAAATAACCGGCAAGTGAGTTGATGGCGCTAAAACAAGTGGCCGCTCTCACCTTTTAATGGCCGGCCAATTCTTTTTTGGCCGAATACCGACTGTTCTACTTAGTCACGGGCTGTGAAAATCAAAATAATCCGATAAGGTTTTGGTATGTGTTAATCCATTTCGACTATGCACCTTAGTAGGGGAGAAGAACATCGAAATTAAGGCCTCATGAAAATTCAATAGTGGGAAACTAGTATACCCATTATTCCGCTCAAAAACTATGTCCCTGTCTGCTGACTTCAAGAGTTTTTTTTTTAAAAAAAAACTGACACCCCAGGCTTGAACATCTAACGGTGAATCATTGTGGTCAACGATGATAACGAAAAATTTCCGAATAAACATGAACCCTGGAAGATCTGTATGGTTGACAATCCCCTGACAAATCGTTTCAAGTACATAGACATTAACGTTGATTTATCAGTTGGTGGGGTAATTTGCTCCCGGCTTTATGAAACAGAGAAGATTAGCCACAAAGCGTTGTGAGGCGAGCAAAGAAAATGGGCAGTTGGTGTGGTGGACACGCAGCAGGTCGGAAAGAAGGAGGGGGAGGCACTTCAAGCACTCTGAATGCAGTGAGGTGGATAGCGCTGTACCTGCTGGTGAGCAATCGGATAATAACGGGCAGGTGGCTTTACCCTGTATCATTGATTAGCGTAAATATGCCAGTTGAAGATATTAATTTCCGACATGTAGTGAATACTGGTAGGTGGATATGCCCCAATACCTGTTTGGTTGGCTTTGTAACTCTCACAAGCATGTAAAAATGACATTTCCAAAACACTGTGGCAATGGTGGTCGGCACAGAAGCGTGAGATGAAATTGCAGAGCTACAACAAGTTTTGTTATATCTGACAAAATGTATGTTTAGACAAGGGATGGACAAATACATCGCTCATTTTTCTTTCCCATAAGTATTTTTAAGGTCAAACAAAAGAAATGTTTGCTCATTTAACCTATATCGTAATCCGTGGATAGCTGATATACCTGAATTCGGAAAACTGGCGTACCAATCCCCACGTAGCTTTGCCCACAGATGCGCTATATTTTTTAAAATGATTGGTACAATCTTATCATACATCCCCCAATGTTTCAGTACACAATTTGGAAAGCCACCCACCCAACACACTACCTCCCGTATTGTGCTGGGGGAATGGTGAATAGATGATGGATTCGGTAACATGGGTGGGTGATGTTACAATGGCGAATGTGTAATGGTGTGGTTGAGTGAGGAAATGGAGTAAGAGCAAAGTGTATTGTATATGAGGAGGTCATTGGAACAGAGGAATAAATATGGATAAAGCGTGAAATCTGCATGACGAATGAACGATGAGAAAGGCGAAAAAAGTGACGGCCCCAATGATAACGCCATCCTGAGTGACTACACGAGGAAAAAACCAGTATATTGATAAGACTGTACCACCCGAAAGAACTGTGAACGGACTTCACCGCCAGACTAATCCTTCATATTCCTCGCTATTGGAGGAAAAAAAAACACCACCAAAAACCGAACTTCTGCTAACTACAGTTGGCATTGATAGGCAATGTGTTCACACCACGGTGTGAAGTTGTAGATTTCTTAGAGCCAAAGTTTCAAAAAAAAAGAAGGGTGAATAACCTCTCTTGTATTGCACATATAATAAATCTAAAGAATAAATTTATTGAAAATGGAAGACAAAAACAAAGCAGTAAATGGAGGGGGATTACGAGGCACTATAGAAATACAAGGATAAATTAGTGGGGGGGGGCAACAATGGCGACGTAAGTCTCACGCACAAAAACCCCGTTCTTTTTCATTCCCACAGATGAAGGCAGGCCATGAAAAACGGAAAACAACAAAAAAATTACACGACGAACGAAAAAAGACAACGACAATTATAATGCGGCAGGGGAAGGCAGTTGAGTTACACACGAGACTTGTCAGCAGCTTTGCGTTGCTTTCCCTCCCCTCTCTTGCGGGTTCGAATAAAGATGACCACTAGTACTCTAGTTGTGATATACTGGGAATTAGGTTCTTGAACGTGTAACGAAAGTAAGCACTATTTCACGAGAAGGGTCAGGAAAACGAATTAACGAGCAGAAGAGTAACCCTCCCACATACACAATATCCGGAAACGTTGGTCACCCTCAGCTGTATTGTGTTTCTGAAGAGGAACAGTGTCCACGGGATTCATGAGGTGATTTTGATTCTTTGGGTTAGGACAAGGTATGTAATTGCAGTCGGTCGAGTTCTGCGGCAGAATTTAAAGTGTGTCCAAACGTAGTATACTCGAGCCGGCCGATGCCTTTTGGCGATGACTATGGATCTAGGAATAAGTAGCGAGTTTCCGAAAACATGATGATGATATACAATGGTGTTCAGGAAGAAAAAATCAAGACGTCACCAATCACTCACGCACAACTATATACGATATAAGGAATAAACGGCGGAAAGTGCCTCCAAAAGCACAAACCAGCCGGGACCTTGACCCAGGTAGTAAAAAGAATCAAACTGAACGAAATCGGGCATGACCGCCCCGCCTCTCCCCTCCATGAGACCACCCGTAATTTGTCCTACGTAGATAATGGAATGTGGTTAAAGTGGAATGGGAATAAGAGGTTCTGAGTGGAATGGGAACGGCTAAACAGTCTAGAAAAGAGAGCATATTAGTGATACACACACAGAGGTAACAGATGATAATATAAAGGCCAATCCTATATAAGCACTTTGTAGAGTTGGCACTGGTGACACTGGAGCACCAGGGCTTGGTTATCCAAGTCGACAAAGGGCTCGAGAATTACGGTGGGTTCTGCTGTACACCTTTGGTGGTGACTGGCAAAACAGGATTCTAACCTTAGGCTGAGTGACTCCCGGTCCGATTGCGACGGGTGGCCGGTGTTGATTCGCAAACCACAGGGACACGAGATGGCCTCCGCGTGGAGTTGGAGTGACCTGATTTTACAGAGTGGGCAGGGCAGTGACTGGGGTCCACTCGACAGCGAACAGGGAAACAAGGGATGTACCGGTGGAAGTGGTGGGGAAAGATAAGGGTACTGGGGCACCACCGCAGGAATAGCTGACAACGACCGCGTCGGACAGGGAAGAAACGGCGCGTGGGGTTGAAAGGGATTTAATAGAGCCTTTTCAGAGTTGCAAGGCGAGGAACGGGGCAGTCCAACGCTAAACGAATCGCACAACGTCGGCACCGTAGGACTCAGCGGGAATGAAGGGTCATCGCTGCGTCGACACGGCCGTTTGGAATAGTGCTGGTTAGTTGGAATAATATCGCACGATAAGGCGTGCTCGGCCAGCGAGTGTTTGGCCATTAAAAAGTGGGGAACAGCGAGACCCTTCAGATACAACACGCGGCCCGGGCGGACCGTTTTAAAAACACACAACGCACTCACTAAACAAACAAGAAAATAAAGTAAAAAAAGGATAGAGCTGCCATTCAAGTTCTAATACGAAACAGAAAGAGAAGGGAGGGAGAGGAAGCAACTATTATAAGCCTATGAACCTTTGGAAAAGATATACTGGTTAATACATGTAAAGGAAAGGTAGTGACAGGACCATGGCGGGACTTTATACGTCGAGCAACCACAAGGAGTCGATCAATGCGGCCGAATATGAAACGTTGAGTGTGGCTTGGGTGACCCGATTGCCGCGACCCCAGGTTGCACCTTGTCTGAGCTTGCTTGTTTCAGATTTCTCACCACACGGGTCTTTCCACCGCTGTTGGTTGTGGTCGTTCCAATTTTACTTTTTTCCCCATCCCTTTGCGCTTTTCACCACTCAAATTTATCCGCTTGAAAAATACCAATGTCACGTGTTCGTTTTTCGACACGGCTTCGTTTCGGTATTTTTTATTTAATTTTTTTGGTAAAGTGAAAAAAAATCATGATGGCTAAGGTGTAATCAGTAAGTAGGGTTTTCAAATACAGAATTCATTTGACAATAGTCTTTATTTTTTTTTTGCTTTTTGGGTTGGACATTTTTTAAGCCGACCAACTACAATTATCCCACTTATTAATTATCTGCGTAGTCTCATTTACATCAACATAACGTTATGATATCCGCTTTGGCATGGGTACGTCGGGGAGTGGCCAAGGCCGAACCTGAAAGACAGCAATTCGATTCCGAGGAATATGACCGTATCCAGGGCTTGGTCAAAAGCGAAGTAGAAAACGCCCAGGGCGCTTACGACGAAGCCAAGGACCAGGGTAGCAATTCAGACGCCTCCGACCAAGCCATGGACGAAGACACTGTGGAATCTACCGCCGAACCTGTCGATCCTGAATTGGCCGAATACAACCTCGATAATTATGATGACGACGAGGATGAGGATAGTGATGACGATGGCAAACCAGATACTAAAGCATCGGGTCAAGGTCTGTCCTTTTTCTCTAACATCAATACCTTAATCAGTCAGGATGCAATCGAGAATGACGACATAATGGAGGCATCTGACGAAGAGGACATCCGGATTCGGCCCACTGATAATCTCATTGTGACGGCCCGGACCGAAAACGACATTAGTCATTTGGAAGTGTACGTTTACGAGTCCCAGGAATCCCACCTATACATCCACCATGACGTCATGTTGCCCGCTTTCCCGTTGTGTGTGGAATGGTTGGATTTTCGGATGGGCCCCAATAATCCGGATACGTCGCTCCCGGGGAATCACATTGCCGTCGGAACTTTTGATCCGGTGATCGAGATTTGGAATTTGGATACTTTGGAAGGTATGTATCCCGACGCCATGCTGGGTAAACCCACACTCAAGGGTAAACGCGGTAAAAAGAAGTCGAAGAAATCGGCCACTGGACCTGATATGACCATTGGTCAAAATGACCAACACCATGACGCCGTACTTGCTCTGTCGTGGAATAAAAATCATCGTAATCTTTTACTCAGCGCTTCGGCCGATCGGTCCATCAAATTATGGGATTTGAAAACTGCCACCTGCGCCCATTCTTACCATCATCACCAGGATAAAGTCCAGGCCGTGGAATGGCACCCGGTAGAATCTACCATGTTTGTATCCGGGGGATTCGATCGCGCTCTCACCATTTTAGATAGTCGTTCACCAGTCTCTTTAACAGGTTGCCGGGTAGCTTCTGATATTGAATGTGTCCGGTGGGACCCTCACGCTCCACAATGCTTTTACGTCACCACTGAAGACGGTATGGTGCAATACATGGACGTGCGTAAATTGTCCCTCACTTCGAGTATTGCTTCATTACCTGCGGCGACCCCTCTGTTCAAAATTCAAGCCCATGATAGCGCCGTTAGTGCCTTTGACATTAATCCGTTGGTCAAGGGTTGTCTTGTGACCGCTTCCGTAGACCAGACGGTGAAAATTTGGAATGTAAACGATGCCAATCAACCCAGGCATGTTCTCAGTCGTAATTTGAATGTGGGCCAGGTGTTTTCCGTGGTTTTTTGTCCCGATTCTCCCTATTTAATCGCGGCGGCCGGCTCCGAAGGTAAAGTTACAGTCTGGAATGCCTACGCTAATCGTGGCGTACGGGTGAGTTTTGAGGGGCGCCCCATAGTGGGCCAGCAAGGTGCTTCGTCGGTGGAACTGAAAGCGAACTCGGATAAGGACGGTGATGACCTAGTCGAAGCTTTTGACGATGATTGTAGTGATTCGGAACATGAGATTGAGAACGAAAACACAATGGCTACCGACGATGAAGATGATTAAATCATTCGCGTGGACTGTCCCTGTTATTCGCATTCCATAGTAATGCCCCACGATTTTCTTTTCATATTTACCATTCATTTACCCATTCTGTCAACTTATTAGTTTTCACAACGTATCAATTCATTTGTTGTTGCTTTATCACCACCTTATTGTAGACAGATTGCATGTGATAAACACCTTTTTTTGCCTCATAGTCCACGAACACTAACCACAGTATATCTTGCAGGGATGCTATTTTTATATTCCCCTACAATCTTATAGATTATGCATTGGTGGGTTGGCCTCGATCACACATATTTTTTTTCCTGTAGCCCACATTGGGCCTGCATGAATTTATTATTAGCTGATCAAAATTAACTCCAGCGCTTGTCAGTAGCAATATTTATCAAACCATGACATAATGTTTTTATAGTTTCAAAAAGGGTAAAAAAACAAAGCAAAGTAAATTCATTGATAAATATAGTAAACAAGGGTGTTAATGGACACGGAACACATTTAAAATATCCGACCGGAATCTGTTGAACTCCATTTCGGTCACATTGGCCGGCACCAAGAATTGGAACGTTCGCCCCTGGGTAGGTTGGGCATGACGCGAACCTGTACCCGCACGACTTCGCACTGTTCTACCCGTCCCATTCCCAGTCCCCTCCCCCAGGTGGCCCCGTTGGGTCGAACGGGGAGCCGTGGCGTTGGCACTACGGCTGCGGGTGTGGCCATGCATCAGTCGCTCACTGACGGTTTTGGACAAGTTGGCGTCCGAGTTTGGACCGAAGCTGGAATCGAACATGGTGTTGGGGTCGAGTGTACGACCCAATAGATGAGTTTGGGCGGATGTGGTCAGGTGACCTTTAATACATTTGAGTACCATTTCGCTGCGTTTCCCTAAATATTGTTCCTTGGGTAATGGTGTCTTGTCTTCTTTAAGATGTTTCACGGTGGGAAGTAAGTATAGCGGGAGGGAAATTGACGTAATGCCGTAGCGACTCATGGTGTCCAAAATGAGTGTTAGGGCTTTACACTCTGCACTACGTTGGGTGACATCAGGTACTAAGGGAACCATTGTCAGGACAGAGGGATCAACAACCACATGAAACACCACATGAACCAAGGGTAAATTAGAATGACGCGTTACTAGGACGTCCCCTGTAAATGCGTAAAAATAACACCACGAAGGTTAGGAAACAGTGAGCAATAAGCAAAGAAGTACAAAGGTCAAACGGTTATGTTAGACACTACGAAAGAACAAAAATTTTAAGGTATGCCCATCTAGTAGCAAAATCAACCTTCCCCTTTACTACCTCTCTCAAGGGTGCATACCAGGACGAATATCTGTCATGCTCATCATCATAACTTACCCGGCCGGAGTTCAGCATTGTTACCATGTAATTGGGTACGAATCTGCGTTAGTTGATCCCGCACGGATGGAAAATGATAATCCACAGAGGCATTACATCGGTTAAACAGGGCCTCATTAACTGTATCAACCCAACCATAACCGCAATAGGCGTCTTTCCCCTCATGCGCAATCCCCATTGCAGTAGCCGGTTTAGAAAGTAGCCAGTCGTCAGGGGTCAACAACACCACTAAAGCATGTAGCCGAGCAGCGTAAAGGGAAGCCGCAGTCTGGGCCCACACCGCCGTACGCTGGGCCGGGTGGATTGGTGGACGCAACAGCGTGGATAATTGGGTGGCGTTTAGCCGAAGGTGGTGAGTGACTGGTATGGGTCGACCTAGGGACACGCTAAAATTATCCACAAAGGACATTTGGCGTAATTCTTCTTCCACTGCTTGGGAGAGCGCCAACGACATATCATTGGCACTCACCAGGGAGGATTGGTCGGAAGTCAGTGAGGATATAGAACGAGATCGGACCGCGGTGGATTCGCTAGTTGGTTCGGCCAATTTTACCCTTGGGTTGAGGCCCAGGCAAGTATCTAGTAACTCCTGGGCTCGGGTTCGGTCTATGAGCAAGTCTGGCAGTCGGCGTTCCTTTTCTAACCGACGGTGCATGAGTGTGATCCAGATGCTGGCAATTTGGCGTAGTTTTTCCACCAAAGTTGTGACCTGGGAGGAGGGCAGCCATCGCTTCAACTTCTGGATATGGTGGGACATAATTTCAACTTCCTGTGCAGAGGTCGTTTCCTTTCCACCTCTCAGAACCAACGACTTCATGACATCTTGCTCATCACCCGAAAGCGATGTCGATAGCATGGCGTCTTCTTTGCTCATTTTTCCTCGCTTGTTACTGATGGGCGAGATGAGCAAGTTCGATGACGAAGAAGACCCACTGTCACATGCGATTTTGGTGACATTTCCCGACCACAAAGATACTGTATCAGTAGAATTTGCGCTTGTTGACGTAGAAGTATCCAAAGTGTTTTCGGAAGCACTCCCCATATGTTGGGCATAGAGTTGCACCATGGCTTCCTGTGCTTCCATAGCACGAGATTGACAAAAACTGTCCACATTGGACTGGGCCAATATGATATCCACCGCATCGTCAGCGTGACCCTTGGTAAACTGCAGAGCCGTCACTGCGGGTGTCTCGTCGAAACCCATTCCCTGTAGTAGTTCAATACTTTCGGCATATTCCTGGACGAACCAATTCCGTATTTGATTTATGTCTAGAGGAATGTATCCGTGCGCAATTTCTGGAGTACTTACCGATGAATCTCGCTCCGTTACATTCCGTGTCTTGACAAAGGGGTCCAACGCATGACATAATACGCGGTACGTCAATTCCGTCGCATCTCCTATGGGTTCAGAAGAGTCGCCACTCTCCGCTGTTTTTTTTTGTGTTGTGTCCCGTGGGTTGGATGAGTTATACTTGAGGTAGGTGTCGTAAACATTGAGTACCCATTGTCGATAGTCCCAACGGTGTATCACCGAAATAATAGAAAATACTGTACGTTGCATATCTTGCCTTTCCTCTAGAGAATGGGCGAGGTTGACAAGTAAATGAAACAAGGGAAGGCCTGTAGACGGACCAACGGCTTTTGGGCGCATTAGAGGTGAGTTGCTATAAATTCATGGGGAGGGGTATAATTACAATGTAAGGGTAAAAGGCGACAATATTAGTTGGATGGACTAAATTAGTATAGTAACAGTATTGGGAGTGCCAATAGAAACCGTACCCTTCCCATATGGAATTGTAAATGTCTATCAGGTCCACTTTGTCATTATTTTACCTTCAAGGTCTTACCTAGTTGGGTATGCAGAATCCCATTCCGTCGATAAAATCTCTAGTACACGCCGGTTGCATTCCTCAATTTCCAGCATGACATCGAATAACTTGGCTAAATGACACGTGGCCAACGAGCGGTAAGCCTCGGGAAAAGGGTCCTACAAGAAAAAGGAGGCCAGTCCACAGTAACTTAGAAAGTTAATTCTTGACCTCAAGCTTATTCGATGGTTCATCGGCGGTAAAAAATATACGTGTTGCATATAAAACGAGTCTTTTAAGGAAAATACCTTCCTAAACTGTATAGCGTGCTGTTTACCTCCTTGCCAGGTGGCTGACACCGTTATTGTCAAAGTAAATAAACAGCGTCTCTGGGTGGCGATTCTGAAGACGTTCAGCGTTGAATTTTTCAATCCCAATGTGCTACACTTACCTTTTCTGACTTTTGGAAATATTTTAAAGTATTGTACATGTATCTATCTACCAGAAATTGTGGGTGACATGTCATGACACCCTCTAATCGTTATTTTTCCATAAGAATCATAAATTGAAAACAATATAATAGCCGTACTATTAGTTAATTGGATAATTTAAATTAAAAGAAGGGGCTAGCAGCTCAACTTAACTTTCTTTCATTCTTGACTAGGGCAGAAACCGAGGCCAAAGATTGTACCACGAATATACCCCCCCCTTTATGGGGGAGGAGAGTACAGTATGAAGGCAAAAACTAAAAGGACCGTATTACTTACCGCTAATCTGGCGACGATATAACTGACGTTCGTTGGCCGCAAAGCAACTCTGCACCAAGTCATAAAGCCGACAGTGATGGTAAGGAGGAATGGCATATTTTAACAAAAACGTGTAGACAATGTCATACACCATTTGGCCCTCCTTAATGTTTAGGATGGCCGCATGGGCTCGCTCGGCATCGGACTTGGCGGCAATTGAACCTGATTTATCCGGAGGTTGCACCAGTTCTAGACCGGATGCAAAGGTAGTGTCGACATGGGACCCAAATGGGTTACCGCTAATGCAACACGGTTGATTGCGTATGAGGAAGGGAAAGAGTAACGTAAGGTCATGGGGGGCAATGGTGTAGGGCATGATGATTACTCGAGCATACCGACCAAGTCCGCATAGAATGAGAATAAAAAGAGGGCTAAGGAAAGAACAGAGTCACTAACCTTACCGGAAACAACAACCTAAAATAAAAATAAGGGCAAGGGCGTCCTATGTCGGATAGTACAGGTAAACATTTGGAGTGGAAAGGAATTCGTATAGCTCTCGCCCCACACTTCTTAAACCATCTTTTACAAACCGAAGTATCGAGTCCAAGGGCTTTTATCGGAAATTCAATATTCCTTATTTTTTCATCCCCAACACTAACTGAAGTGTAATGATTCAGCAGTCTTGTCATACGGAGCAAGAAATTGGCAAAGGTGGAAAAAAGTATTGTGTAAAATACCTTTGGTGAATTCCAATCTCATTACAAAAGAATGAATGGTACAGGTGATGACCTGATGCCACCAGTTGGCTGGAAAAGTCCATATATGCTTGTATGCGAGTTTGTTAAAGGAAAAGAATACGGGAGAGTAAACAGACAAATGAAGTCAAATTACCAAAAAATCAACGCTCTTGCCTGGAGTTCCTAGAAACTCCCCCAGCTTTGGTTGACTGAACTTGTATCTTTCTCTGGATTAAATAAATCATGTCAATATTTGACTGTTGTCCGTCTTTAGACATAGCCTATGTCACGTGAGTGGCTAATACTTATGTCACCCACTGGTATATAGTTCACACACTGAGTGCTCATGCTTGGATTCTGGTTCTTCCAAATTAGTTTATTCTATAGTACTTACATAGTGTTTATATGTCTTATGACATTAGTATTAGTTCAATCCAAT
>JAOPJG010000215.1:0-34890 GCA_027478255.1 Dispira simplex | reverse complement strand
AACGCACCTTCCAGGCCGAGCTCCTGACAGAACCCTTGGATAGCATCTACGTATCCATGGCGATGATGAAGGCGGAGTTTGGTATGGTACAAGCTCGGATCTTCCACAGTATGGTCGGAATAGGGACTTGTAGGGGAAGTTATCGGGGATTCTGCTATAGCCAATGAGGTATAAAGGTCCTCACGTAAACCGCACAAGTACAGTCGGCAATGAGGAGCCACATGCCTTATTTCGGCAATCCATGCAGGAATCGGGTACATGGTGGCATGGTCGTTGGTATCGTAGCATAAAATCGCTGCAAAGGCAGTATTTTGATTGAGCCGGATTTTGTTACAGTGTCTATGTGGAATGGGTTCGTTTTTTTTAAACATGTGAAAAAGTGTGAAAGTATTAGCACGAGGATAGTGAACATGTGTAATAAAAATGCCATTGACAATCTATAGCTGGTTTAGGAAACGAAACGCAAGTATTTTTCATATCCATACTTACGGGGATGTTCCGTCAACGTCCTAAAAATAAGTACATGGTAACCGAAAGGTGCAATAGAAATTAAAATGACAGACGTGGGTCCTATTAAACCGGTTAGCAGAGTATACTACATAGACACCGTTTCATTACGGTGATGACGCAGCTGATTTGGTATGAACTGGCCCTAGGATTTGGCACTTGCTCTATGCCACCATACACTTAAGACAGAATGCCCAACATTACATCAATCTATACCACAAAATTGACTAACGGCTCTAATCATGTCGGAAATTATTAATACCCTCGTGTAGAATACTTACCCATATCCGCAACAAAAATTGCAGCGGTCCGTTGTCGATAACTTTGGCAAACAAATTAATACCCGGGTGAATATCCTATGCCCAACGAAAAAACGGACAACCAAAATGAAATGCAAGACATGCGTAGGGGAATATACCTCCTTATTTTAATATCATGGAAATTTTGGTGGGTATTTAGCGCGATACTGAACGCTGCAAGTCGCGTAGAGTTGACATAAGGAAAACCTCCATCCTTGAACTGGCATCTAGGTTTTTCAATTTTTGGATTCGCAGTAGTTCTCAAACTGATGCGTTAGGTATCAGGACGCTTTTCAAGGATATTGGTAAATAGGCAACAACCTACCGTTGTGGTCCAGCCTTGAACAAAACTCCACCTCTGACGCTGAAAATCTTAGCTTCTACCCCTCAGCGAACAGAAAAAGTACACGCCAGAATACTACACGATCGTTGGCAAGCAGGTCAACTTACCTCGGAGGTCGCCGACGAAACGTCTCGATTAATATACCGGTGGATTAAGGTCGATTTGCCAATGCGCGGTAGCCCAATGAGAGCAATGTTCAATTCAGGACGGTTCATGGGTGGAAATTTATACTATTGGGAATCGTGGACATTGCCAATTGAAGTCAGACTAAGAGAGGAGATATTATAACTTTGAAAATTGCCAAGGTAAAGAAAATTGTACAGAAATAACCGGGTAAAAAGAGTAGCACAGTTAAGGAGAATTAGTAGAGTACTCGAAAATAACTTGAAACTATCTGTGGAAGCGAATAACAATTTAGTTCTAATTCATTATAGCACCTCTAGCAATCAAAAACCCGCCCCATACTGATAAAGTAGGCAACCAACGCATTTATTCACGAATTACCCAGACAGGAACCAATGTAATCATCACAGCATAATTGTACAGTCGGGTAAACTCTATTACAAGCCAAAACAAACTTTTCGCACGATACCTACAAAAGTCCTATTACGTTCACGCTTCAATGGATGAAGTACCGACTTTAGAGGGCTGGTAAACAAAGCACATCAGCAACATAGTGGTAAATTTTCGGGGCATAGCTCTTCACCGTTTCCACGTGGGTCACTTCTACCCGCCACTCCGACCCAATAAGAGGGTGATATTGTTGCAAGAGTGCGGTTAGTCTAGTACGTAAATGCCCCAACCAAACGGTCAATTCACACACGGGTTGGTTGGTGTGAACGTGGAGGTAGCCCCCCTCAGGTCGTAATGCGCGTACCGCCAAAGGCCACCCAGACTCCGAGGAAGGTAACAACCCCAAATTGACATGATCAGCCCAGTGTTCAAAAAGGGGCACAGCGTCCTGATTATCCCCTTGATAAATATAGAGTCGGGGCGAATCATTTCCCGCGATCTGGGAGGGCATTACTTCATCACTGGTCTTGTGGCCAACCCGACGTATCCGATAAGGAATACCGTTCGCCACTGCACCACGGCAGAGTCCCTCCACACTCCATGGGTTTAGTTCACAAGCGTGAACCACCGTCGCCCCGGCATGAACCAGATAGGGAAACGTAAAATATCCCACTCCGGCATACAGATCCACCACCACAGCTCCCGTAGCCCGATACTGGGGGGATGTCGCCACGCGTAGTTTTTCAGAAATGTTACCCGAGCAAAACATGGTGTGGATTGGTGCCCAGTGGTAAGTCAGGCCATTTTGTCGAGCTGTTGCCCAGTAAGTTTCGTCGTATGAACCGGTTAGAGGTTCATCGGGTGGACGAGTATCCGATGAGTAACAGAGGCTTGGCGGAGGATCAGGAATTAGGTGTTGAACTTTGTCAAATAAAGGTCGGTACCGAGGGTAACGTCGCCATTCACCCCAGGCGCCGAATAATGGAACAATAACGGGACGACGTAATACATCACCCTGGCAAATGGTAAATTTTCGGGCCAGGTGAGTGGCCTTTAAGCACTGAGCTAGGCTTTCAAGGAATTGTGTTACAGGTGTCCCAAGAATGTGGTTTTCATGTTGAAACGACGTATGTGTGGGTAGAGCAGGGATAGTAAGCAGTTGGTTCCAAATGTCACTATAGAAGGCTGTTTCGGGAAATAACACAAACGAGCCATATTTTTCCCACTTCTGAGGTAAAGTGTCTGCAAGGGAGCGCCAGTCGTATCTTTGGGAAAGAGCCGAAACCACTGATGTGTGATTTAGCGTGGTAATTAACGTCTGGGCTAACTGAACAATCCGCTGACCAGGCGTAGTAACCGGAGAGTGAGACACCCGGTGATTGTCAGTAGAAGATGGTCCACTAGGCTGGTGACAAAACATGATATCATCCAGATAAGGATGCCAATTTTCTGGTAGCCAATCGACAACTTCTGAGGTGACAGGTTTAGTAATGTGGTACACGTTCGTCAAACCTGGATAGCTCTCGTCGGGAAGTTTTCGTAACCGAGTGAATAACCCTTGTTCCCCCTGGAGAGTAAAGTCAGCGTTCAGGGGCACCAACACCCAGGTCGACTTGGCGGATGACGAAGGATCAGGTAGCGCAATCCGGGTAATCCTTCGAGCCGGATCGCGCCATTGGTGGGTTTCGATTAAAGTTTTGACCACTTTGGCCTGGTGAGGCTGAACCAACACGCTCCAATCGTGATGGTCCTGATCGCAAGCGTCCATGGTTGGGTTAGCGTGACATGTGTTTGGAACACTAATAAAAATATACACACTAAAAGTGTGGCTTTCTCCAACTTTCAGTTATTAAATAAGAAGGCCACGCATAAATTAACGCAGTAATTCTAATGCGAAAAAAGAGTGTTACGGTCAGCAAAGTATATATTATTTGGGACGTGTATAAATTAATTATTGGTAAAGGCTTCATGTCACCAAGCGTGAACTTACCTGCTCTTGGCATTTTCTGGTACGCCAATACCACCGTGTCACTCTGGGCTCCTCTCGCAAGGTTTTAGGTCTTGGCTAATAGGATTGTACACCCCTTTGATGCTTTCTTTTACTGTACAGCTGAATCTCAAGTTACATTACAACCATTTGATACGCTATTCTCCTTTTATTTACTCGTTTATATGAACCCCATTGTTACATATTACTCTACATTCTCCCAACCTGGCACATACCTCTTTACATTAATTTAGCCGCCATGATATTGAAATACTTTCAAAAGCCCAAGCCAGAAGAAATGGTAAGTAGTAATAGTTCCGGGTGGCACCGTCTCCGAAATCGGTTGCTACTTGGTAATAGTACACCAGTTGCATTCGCTTGACATCCATTGTGTAGCTAACTTATCCCCCCTCCCCTCTATACTCTCTCCATTTCCTTGCTCTTCACCAACTGATTCTTTTTTTTTTTGACATTTTGTTCTTGGTCCACGGGACTTGTAGGTACGAAAATGGAAGTCAGAACTCCAAACACAACAGCGAATGCTCAACCGACAGATTCGCAACATCGAACTTGAAGAAACCAAAACCAAACGGTCAATGAAAGCCCTGGCCAAGAGAAACGACACCAAGTCATGCAAACTACTCGCTCGAGAGCTGGTACGTTCGCACAAGGAAAAGGGCCGGTTGCACACTAGCGTTGCCCAACTCAACTCCATCGTGATGGACCTCCAACGCCAGCTAGGTAGGTTACTCTTTGTTTTCTTAAATGACATCATACTATCTATAGGGTCTAATAAGTATATGATGCTGACATTATCTTTTGGCTTCATATCCAATGCCATAATTTTCAAATCTGGCTGGTATTGTTAATGATTAACCACCTATTAACACTTCATTCTTGATTTTTTTTTTCTATCGTATGCATATGGTAAATTTATTGCTACTTGTGATATGCCAACTACAGCAACGTTGAAAATGGTGGGTCATTTACAACAAAGTGCCGAAGTGATGAAAAAAGTAAACACTCTTGTCAAAGTGCCACAAATTGCCACCGCAGTTCAGGAACTTTCTCGGGAGATGATGAAAGCCGGTATTATCGGCGATATGGTCGAGGATTCGCTGGACGTGATGGATGACGAGGAGATCGAAAGTGATGCCGAGGATGAGGTCAACAAAGTTCTCTTTGAAGTAACCGACGGGTTACTAGGTCAGGCCAAAACAGTGTCGACCCCTCCCAAACCCGAAAAGGCCGTCGAGGTCGTCGAGGCTTCCCCAGTGGCGGCTGAGTCCGAAGATGATGAAGCGGAACTGGACGAGATGCAAGCCCGTTTAGCCGCCCTCCGGGCTTAACTCCTCCCTCCTTCCTATCCCTTGTTTACACCATAGTCTGTTGACATTATAATGAGCTCACTTCCAATACCCTGTACCATTACGATTGGCACTTATATTTTTCTTTTTCCCTTTTAAATAATATTGATGTTACACTTGGAGACAAGTTTTGGTAGAAGTTCAATGAAGTGGTAAAGTCATTCAAAGTCTTTGCCCATTGACCAACTAACAAGTGACCAGGGTTAAGGACCAACCAGAATGAGATATGAATATATATATATATTTCACAGAGAGAGTTTCACTATATAATCGACCATGATTTTAATAGAGGTACAAGTGAAACTTGTATTAACCATTGTCAGGTAAACTAACCCCATTGACGACAAAAAAAAAAGACAACCAACGCACTCTTATCAATACAAGGGAACACATTCTTCGGATAAACAAACCAAGCGATCAGCTAAACACTCAGCTGTCGTTACAGTAAAACTTTGGTTATGATAAACCATTGTATTCGATTAGCGGATGTATTTACTCATAAATTTCTTGTGGAAATCCGAACGGAGCATGTCATTAATAAACCGTTTTTGGGGCCGATCGTCGACATCTTTGGCTTGATTTTTAAATACTACGTCGTCGTCCCACCTGTAGATAACATAATTAGATCACGGAAGTTATCCAAATAGTAGACGGTTCCACAAGTACGAAGAGTTCAGCCAAACCGTTAAACAATCGGTAAAGTCATAATAATTAGTCAAAAAGTATCAGTGGTGGAAAAATAAGCGTAAGTGGCGGATAATACCACAATGTCGCAAAAACCAAGTATTAAGCAGTATATCCTTCATAGTTTAGTGACAACCCGGTTGCGCAGGATACATGTCAAAATAAAAATAAAAAAGAGTGATCATCAAAAAATTCAACGACTGCACACTTACCGTCGCTTTACAGCAAAGCTGTGGTCACCACTCAGGTTAAGTAGTGGATTCGCCTGCAGTACTCGGATTGACCGTTGGCTCTCCTCCAGCATGGCCTGTTGTTGTTCTTTCCTGGCTTCTTCCTCTGCCCGTTCACGTTTGATTTTCTCCAATTCCCGCAATAACAGCCCGGTTTCGTCTTCATCCTCGCTGTCGTCACTGCTGTCCTCCTGGCCTTCACTTGAACTACTCTGATCTGCTGAACGGGTGGAGTGGCCGTCGTCATCGGATTCATTACTTTGGCAAGTAATCCATAAACCAGGGCGTGAAGTGAAGGCAAAAACTGACAGTAAGCGTATGTTAGTGGTGGTATTTCGTGGCAAGGCCCTTAATAAAGTAGAATATCCTTGGAGTACGTTGGTATATAACTCCAACCAATCCATACCGTAAATTACCTCTGGACCCAACATTAGGGTAACAATTTAACTTACCTGCTGGCGTCTTCGTCAGACTCGTCTACGTCCCAATCTTTAACCTGTTCTAACAATTGTCGACGTTTTTCGTCATCCAACACATCCAGTGGTGGTTCGGTTCCAATGGCTAGTTGACCCCGGGAGGAATCCGCGTCCGTTTGGGCTGAGCCCTCTCCCTTACGCATCGAAAAATGGACCTTTTCTGCCTCCAAAAGCTGTTCGCGTAATTCGATTAGGTGCTGTTCTGCGCTGGTGTCAGTGGGAAGAGCGCGGTACTTGAGCTGGGTATGGGAAGGGAGATCGCGAGCACTAAGTTGGATCTTGGGGTTGCGATTGTCTCCACCTTTGGCGGGATCAAACGTAGGTCTCGCAGCGGTAGTCATGGTGAAGTGAGTATAGAAACGTTAAAGGCAAGGTGAGAAAATAATATACAAATCGTGAAATAAATGAGCGTAAAAGTGATGCACATTAGCTACCAGCGAAAAAAAATATACAGGTGATTTTTCTTCGAGTATATAGAGATTCGGAGCTAAAAATGTACCAACAATGACATAACCAATAGGATCTTGTGAGACACCCATTCAATTTCGGCGGATTTATCCCTATAGAGTCAAAAAAATATCACCCATATTGTTAGTTTGAGAGGCCGATTAAAAGATGATGTCAGTAATAATCAGACTTCCATCGGTGAAACCAACTATGGTTTTGTGGTGCTTGGTTGGATTAGTTTTAGATTATGTATTTCTGACGTCAGTATTTCTGATGAATTTATGTTGGTATTTAAACCCGGTTAAATGATGCCAGTGTTTAAGTGGGTTTGGTGTCTTTAGTATATTTCAATATTTTTTTTCTGAAGTGGTTATCGCCACTTTCCGCAAATGGTTGTCCGATGATCTCTTCTTCTTCCGAGGAGGTGTAGTGAGTAGGGCATCAGGATGACTCAATTCCGACGGCAGGGTCACTCGTCAGGTGATTCTGCAAGGGGAATTTTTAGGTAGGTATTTTTTTTTATTTCGTGTGTTTGTGTATTTCTCCTCCCATTATCAATTAGTAAGTAGTAAGGGAGAAGGCAGGGAATATAGTAGAGTACTTTATTTTCAACTATTTAGAGATTTGGTGAAAAAAATATACCAGTTACGAATCTAACCAATAGGATGTGCTGAACAACCCATTCAACTTTGGCGGATTTATCTCTATATGGTCGAAAAACAATCAGTCATACAGAAATGGTTGGCGTTGCCGTGCGTGGTCCATTCACATAGTAGATTAGTTGGCCCTTTCCCTCACGTGATGGAAATGGGTCAGACGACGCACATTTTCTGGGCAACCTAGTTTTAGCCGGTGGCACACCAACACCCGCAGCGTCAATAAACGACAGTATGGATATACCACGACACAAAGGAGGATGTCAGTGTCGACGAGCAACGACCCTGCGTAGGACAGGTAAGGCCACACATCCCCCCATCAGATCCTAAGCTGCTTTGGTAAAAGAAAAAGAGAGGGTTGAACGGAGAAACTGGACGGCTGAGGTGGCTCATAATATTGTCACTAGCACTGCACATTGTCAGTATTGCGTCGCTTTAAGGCCAGCACTGCTTTTTCGGTAGTAAAAATTGAAAGTGGGAACTTATCACATGGCCCAGGCCGTCATCTGATGACCTTTAGTGCGGCATTGCGAATAGCGCCAGTATTTTTTTTCTTGGATATACCAAGGCAATGCTACGGCGCCCATTTCCGACCTTTTCCACCCTGTTTTTCGGTTTTAGCAAGCCACAAAGAGAGTTAAAAATAGTCAGTAAGCAAGACCCGGCTAGTCCACCCCCCCCCAATGTGTGGGCGGCCAATCGGGGGCACGGTACCCACCAATCACATGTCCTTATCGCCCCTCACACTCGGTATTTATTTTTGTCTGCCTCTAACACGGCTGGCCGGAAGGTGTGCGAAAAACTATAAAAAGTGCCACAGTTTCTGAACTAATTATAACTCCCGTTGTGAGTCCACCTTGTCTATTTTTACCGTCCATTTTCTATTTATCTTTACCAGGTAGTGTTCAAAGTGTTTGTAACTTTTTATAACATTTCCATGTGCAAAATTTGTCTTAACGGCTGCCCTTTACTGCTATTTCGCATTTATTTACCGTAGCTTGGCTTTTTTTTTTCCATCTGAGTGGGTGCTTTTTTTACGTCAGCCCCTCTACCTAGTCTTGACCTCAAACCCGCTCTATGCTACCTTCACATTTCCTCCACTTTTCTTGGGCGTAACTTTTTCCTACGGTCTACTCCATAGAGCACGTTCCTCTGGGTCCTCTCTCCCTACTTACCATTATAGTTGCTATTGGGTCCCACAGAGTGATCCCACTAACGTGATTCTCAGCAGGCTAGTTCCCTTCGTTTCACGCGGGGCAACGCACACCCTCCTCGGGTCCGGCTCTCACTTACCTCTAAGCTTTAGTACACCTGTGGGTCCATTTTTATAGTGTATCTTTTGGTTTTACGATTCCCTTTTGCAAGTCTTTATTACTATTACTTTACCACGCTGTCGCTGACCTCACTATTCACCGCACAGCCAACAGTTGTTCCCCTCTTGCTTCGTGTCAGGGGTTCTGGCTTGTCATACCATTCATACAGTACAATATACGTCTCGGTCTTCTTATCTGCTTTTAGCCATGGGTCGCAAAAAGATCAAAATTCAAACTATTGCTGACGAGCGTGGTCGTCAAGTGACTTTCCTCAAACGTAAACAAGGGCTTATGAAAAAGGCCTACGAACTAAGTGTGCTATGTGACTGCCAAATCGCTCTCATTATTTTCACGTCCAGCGGGAAACTGGTTCAGTTCTCGAGTTCCCCGGACATTGACCCCATTCTGCTACGTTATACCCAGACCGAAGCCCCCCAGGAAAGCAAAACCAATTTGGATTTTGCTGGGGCTGATAATATTGCCTATTCCCGTGGAGATATTGACGACGAACCCGAGGGTACCGATTTTGACGGTTCACCTGATTTCCCCGTCGGCTGTGATAACCCTCGACCACCACCGGGTATGGTAGATCCTGTTCACTCTGACCATGCATACGGCCCCCCTTTCCCTACTGCCCACTATGCCCAGCCACCCCATCCTTCAGGTCCAATGGCCGCCGATAATCCCCATGTACAGCTGCAGATGCACACCCAAATGCCGCATCATCCACCGTCCCAACGGCTACACAGTAGTTTTTCGTCAGACTTGGATCGCTCACCTTTTCCTCCTCATATACCTGGATATGCACCTCCTGGTTCCTTTTACACCACCACTCATCCCATGTCCATGCCTGCCTATGCCACCGGTTCACTCCCTGTATCAAATCACTTTCCCCCAACCCAGTCCTTCCCTGGCGGTCGCCCCTCATTTGTAACCATGACTTCCTCGGCTTCAAACGGCTACCTCAACTACCCCCCACCCACCGGAAATTCTTCCCATCCCATTGCGCCAGGATTAACTATGTCCTCCCAAGCAACATCCGACATGATACTCAATACTTTGCCAGCTGGCTCCCCTGGTTCACTCGCTAATGTGATTGCCGGAGTGAATGACGCTGCCCGACTAACGGTAACGACTACTGGGCCTCCAAATGTAAATCATGTGATGATGTCCAACACAGTCGATGCCAATGCTAGTCCATATCTCACCGGAAGCACCGACCCGTCTGCATCTCCACAAAGTAGCCATTCCAGCCGCCGACCGAGTGGTTTACGAGTTACCATTCCGGAGAAACCATCGAGTCCGGCTACTCCCCGAATTAGTACTAAGGTCGAGGAGAATGCTCATCCCGACGACGGTGCCTGCGATGCGAATACTACGAATTCGCCTATACAGCAACGTAGCCATATTAACGGACAAGGCCAATCTCCGGTTGAGGTCACCTTGGTTAGTACTTACGACTCCACCTTAGAACATTCTGCCCGAAACTGTTCAGTAAGAGAATCCTCGTCCACAGATGTTGCGGACGATTCACCATCGGTGGGTTCTCACAGTGAATCCAGTGGTGGTGCCTCATCCACGGCAGATTCTTCGGTACAAAATTCGTCCCATCTTTCGGCCAACACTTCACAGAATATGCCATCACCCAGCACGTTTTACTCCAATTTCATGCAGCCCAGTGAAATGCCGAGTCCGCTCACTTTTAATGCCACCCCTACCACTACCCTCAGCAATTTTCAGTGGCCTGCCTCATTAGCAAGTCGGACAGGATTTAATGAACCTGTGCAGCCATCCCCTTTAAAACATTCCAACCCACCGCCCATGGGGAGTCACTCGTCATTGTGCGCAGGGAACCAGCGTATCCGGTCGACTACATCAGAGGAGGTGCAAAATGATTCGAAACGTATTCGACTTTGACACTCACAATGTTATTATTTTTAGCTTCTCTCGATATATAATTTATTATTTACTAGTGCCGAAATTAAGTTCATTTTGCAAAGCGTTTGATAATCTGCAATGTTTTTATTTATTTTCTTTTTCATTCATTCTTTAAACTCCTTCGAGGCCTGTACATTTTCATTTTTTTTTGTGATTTCATTTTTCGAGTACTCGGATAACTTTGTTTTATGGGATGCATGGATTAACTGTTTACTCGCGGAACTGGGGTTACGACTTTTAAGTCATGTTGATACTTACCAGGTGACACTGAGTCAGAGTTTGGGATACCCGCGGGTTCATCACTATTACCAGATGTAGTCGATCCGGGCGCTCAAGCTGCTTGCATGGTATTCAGATTAGTGTAATCTGCATTTATAATAGTAATTAATAGAATAAACGTAGATGCGTAAGAAATAACATAAATTCGTAGCAGCCACAAAGGGGAACTGGTGAGATAATACAATCGTATCTAGAGGGGACTTTGATGGATAGAAGGATGTTGTTGGTTGCGGAACGCAGTACCTGTTTTAGATGGCAGGAGTGGTCGTTGCAGAATGTAGGGACCCACTCCCAGTAATCGATGCAGAGTGTGTGCCTGACACACCAAAGGGATAGTGACTTAATCTGAAGAAATTGTTGAAACAGGCAACTAGGTTGGATTGGGGATGAATATCAGATGAGGGTGCGGGAGAGCCACGTTTCCTAAGTAAACCTGACTTAAATACTGGAAATAGGTGGCTAAATAGCCCACTCGGAGGAACAACGACTGATCCTACTGTTGATTCATATTTGGCAGGGCCGGCCAATTTTTGGGGACTAACACTAATCCCTAGTCCATCACCTGTTTACCGTTGTGCGCTTGTCGCCACTCACTCACTTAATGTGCTATTTTTAGAATACAATAGGTATTTCACCATTGTATCCTATTTTTAGAGATTTTTTTTAGCTACTAGCACATTTCATTGTCAACCACAGACCTGGAGTTGTTTTTCCGAGCCCAAGCTTTTCCAACTAGTGTAATTAGATAGTCACCTCTATATTTTTAAGCAAACAATTTATATAATATTGATACCGGACGGTAAATTTATGTCGTATACAATCAAGAGACTAATCAAACCACACTCTACAGGGTACGTGAGCTATTTAAAAACTTACCGCTCTTCTAAACATCAGCGCTCTACTAACAGCTACTAATACCCGTTTCACAATAGTGTCGAAAAAATGTGAAGGTGAATAATACCAGACCTTGTCGGTTGTTTTATTAATCTCACAAGTATAGTGAAAGCTGATCGATATGTCCAGACAAAGATAGTCGACGTGGAAGAAAAGGGGAATAAAGTGCCACAAGTAAAAAAAAACGAAATGATGTAAAATTGCAAGAAAAAAAATCAAATTGATACTTTTCCAAACTTAAATAGGGTGAACCACTTATGTATGAAGCCGAGAGAAGATAGATGGGCTGGTTTATAGCCGCTGTATCCAAGTGTCAAAAATAGAGGGATACCCAGCCAAGGTAAAAGTGCGTTTCCCTACGTTTCTCCTACTCGGTGTGCTTAAAGGAATTCATGCGGACGTTCACCTTTACCCCCTGCCAGATCAAATACCAATCCGGCCACTTTAAACGCCAACTGATCACACTCGTGACGATTTGCAGCCTCGGCGTAGACACGGACGACATCTTCTGTACCAGACGGACGAACAAAGGAGCGACCGCAGCGGTATTTGGCTACTAGGTCATTGATGCGATCCTGTAACCGGGCAGGTTCCACCAAAATAGTATCCGCATTGGTAGTTTTGAAAATGGTACGGTCTTCCACCACCACTTTTACGAGACGGTTGGGCAAATCAGTGTAGGCATGATCCCACTGAGTGGGAGACCATTGACGGTGAGTCAGGATAACTTCCACCAGCAACATATCTGAAAAAGCGTCTCCCACCGTTTGGTTGATCAAATCCACCAGGGCCTTGAGCTGTTCCAGGGCTTCCGCCTGGGCGGGGGAACGCGCCTGGGCCTTATTAATAGCCTGAGTGGCCGGATGGTTAAACAGCACGGTGCCGTGACCATTGGCTTCGAAATACACACCAATGTCAAACTTTTCCGCTTCGTGGTGGAGGTGCTTGACCCCCGTTTTGGCGCACGTCACCGGTACCTGGAGAACTTCCTTGAGGTAACTGGTAGAACTTCCGTTGGCGTAGGCGGTTTGCACCACACCCACGACGATGTCGGTCAATCCCGCGGTGCAAGCCAAATCCTTGATGAACATGGCAGCCAAACCAGAGATCTTGTCCCCGTCCAACAGTCTAAACTCCTGAGTCTCTTTATCCTGGTAAAAATAGACGATGCGGTCAGCATCCCCATCGAGAGCGGCGTAACGTTCCTGGGAATCCCCTTCGATGCCTGCCGGGAAAGTTTGCTGGGTTTTCACGAAATCCGCACCGCAACGGTAGTTCAACGCACTCGGGGACTCGATGTCACTATTAACGATATCTACCTGTAGATACTCTTCCCCGATGTGTTTGGCCAACTCCCGCAGTTTGGGAGCACCTACCCCATTGGCACAATCCACACGCAACGGTGACAAACGTTGGTGACCCTTGACCAACGTCTGGTAGGCCTTAGCCAACTTGGCATAATACCCTTCTTCACTAGGTTCCCCGTAGCTACCATGAGTATTGATACAACGTACCAAATAATGCAACTGGGGGGTAGTGAGTACCCCATAATCGCGGTAGGTCACAGTATCCCCCAAAGCGTCTAACCCATCCCGCGCTGCCTTGACCAACGCTGGACCGGTAGGACGAGTATCCCGCGCCAGAATAACATTGGCCGGTTTACCCATATCGATACCCTTTTGCACAATAATGTGTTTCAACACCTGCACCAATTCGTCCTCCGTAGCCGCATTGGCCAGCTGGGTCGCCAGAGGTTCCCATTGGCCATCTAACATTTCCCCACGTGGGTCCACCAACTTGACCCCGTTGTCCGCCGCTGGGTTATGCGAAGCCGTAATCATCACCCCAATGGTGCGTCCTTCCACTTTTTTACTACGTAAAACTGCCAACATAGCCGCGCGCAAAATGACCGACTCCAGTAGGTCACCTTTGGTGCGGAATCCCGCCGTTCCATAGGCAAAGGTAACCCCTTCCGGCTTGGGGTACTTGGCCGATGCCTGTAAAAATGCACCAAAATCGAAAGCCATAGTCAAACGATCGAACTTGGTCTACCACAATGAAATCGGGAAGAGGAGCAAGAGGGTAAATCGGACAAGAACAACGACAGCCCAGAAACGTGGCAAACAAAGGGAGGAATGCTGTATGACGAAAGTCGAGTGGAAATAAAATTAACTAAGAATACACAAGTAACCAATGGGGGGAACCAACCCCAAAGTTAACGACTTTATACCAGAACCCGCTGAACCTATGGGAAGAAAATAAATCCTGACACAGGGGTTCTGAAGCTGTGGTGCTCTTATGGCTTCAACTGCTAATCCAAAGTCCGCTGGTTTGGCTGCATCCACTCCATTTACTACCACTCTGATGGAAAATAGCATGGCTATGCTCACATTACACTGTCGCCAATTGTTCACATGACCACAGAAATTGAAAATCACGAGATGAGTGAGGTACTATTACCAGCTAAAAATTCGCATCTTTTCTATCCTCAGCTAAATAAAAACAGACTCACTAAACTGCAACACCACCATTGCTGCCAAAATCGAAATAGATTGCCTAAAAAAGTATTACATCGCACGATATTATTAAATAATGTAATGATAATTAGAATAACCAAACTCGTAAATTCGTACGACACACTAATATCAAAAATTAAAATAGAAAAAAAAACGACTAACGAGGGAAATTATAGCACCACCACGCCATAAGCGTATCGCTCTCACTGGCGAAACGAAATGCCGAAACAATTAGGCCCACTGGATGTTGAACTCGGTAGAATTAAAGATATATTTCTCATCGATAAAGGGAGAAACATTGGGCTTCTTTAGTCGGAGCTGCAAGAAATACGTGCCCGAAGGCAGGGGGGCAGTGGTGACACCGTCTTCCAGGAGATATCTGCAGGTCATATTGAATTTATAGCTGGAGTCACCGCCGGGATGATTGCGACGCATGTAAGCGTTGTACCCATACTGAGCGGGTAAGGTGAACGTACCCGACGAATTACGGAAACCATAGTAAACTTCCAATAATTCCGAGTTGTACTGTAAACGGAATAAGAGTTTGGGGTTGTCGTTATTAACCATGGAAAATGTCGGAATGGGAGTCGCAGGCAGGGGCATTCCGTTGGTCGCATTGGCAAGGGTTGGGTAATTGGGGGAGGAAATAGGTGCGAAAAAGGGGACGTCCGATAAGTAACCGTTGTAGCCTACAAACGGAATCTTTCGCTTGAAAGAGGTAGTCCCTTGGGATGAAAAAGTACATACTAGGAATCCCGTGTATGCCCAATAAGGTGATATGTCCGTATTGGTCACCCGAATAGTTATTTCACCCTGGTAGTTAGCTCCAGGTGCCAGCCGAGATTGGAGAGCTTTTGTCGAACGCACTTCATAGGATAGATTCTTGGTTTTAACTTGTGTCAGTAGATTACCTTGATCGTCGAATCCGGTAATGGACTGAGTACCATAGTAGGCGTATGAAATACTATAGGTGCGCTGGGCTGACCGGTTTTTCAATAAGAAGCGTATACGGGGAGTGTTGCTACCGTCACTGTAAGTAACACTTAAATCGCCCATACTGAAATCAGCCGTTACTCCAATGTCGAATTTCGCAATGATGTTGTCCATGTTCACGAACCCTGCACCGCTGCGAACTGTAGGGTCACCATTCCCGTCATACTTGCTCATTTTCATTGGTTCACTGGAGGTAATCAAGTCTTGCACATAGTCGGTAATACTGGAGCGATATTTTTGAATTAGCAAGGCCACGCAACCAGCAATATAAGGAGCGGCCATCGATGTGCCTGAAATGACCGCGAAGCCTCCCATATTAGTGGGAAAGGTCGAAAAGATATATTCCCCAGGTGCCGAAATAACGGGTTTAGCCTCTAACATGGGACCTGGCCCCCACGAGGAAAAATTGGAGGGGGCGGGGGTATTCGGTCCATCAGTCCACCACACCGTGCCCAAATCGCTGGTAATAGAAACGGGCTTATTTGCCTTTAGACGCGTAACCCAGTCCAGGCCACCTTCCTTACCAATAGCCACGGTAGGAATAAGTCCCTGGGGCATAGTGATAAATCCAATTAGGGGAAGGTCGCTGGTGTAGTGGACTATCAAGCCGACGGCACCTGCTGCCTGGGCATTTCGGGCTTGTATCGTAGCACCACAAGGTGCTTGGTATACTAGAGCGATTTTGCCCGTGAGATCCGCCGTGATGGGATAACAACCCCAATAATCCCCTGTGCGATCTATCCCCAAGGCCAATTGAGTAGATGAAAAAGCAAACTGAACATTCCGAGATTGTTCAACAGACCGACGAATGACTTTACCCGTGCTATCATCCCGTATTCCGAACATGACCCATTTGCTATTGGTACTACTACCTACCGAAATAACATTTTTACCCATGGCAGGAGATGAGGATAACCATGCACCGTTAAGCCCGTCGTTGCCCGCCGCTGCTACCACAATCACACCCTTTTGGAACAAAAAATCACTACAATACGACTGAATGTCAGCGGCGAACCCCGCAGGTTGGCCAAATGACAAGTTAATCACCTGCATGCCATCTTCATAGGCCCGCTGCAATGCCAAGATCACTACCGCACTACTCGTACTTCCTTGACAACTAATCACCCGATAAACACCCAAAATAGCTTTGTAGGCCACGCCTTTAAATGTACCATCGTCCGCTGCTATAATCCCGGCCACATGAGTCCCGTGTCCATGGCACTTGTCAAGGGGATCCTTGTCCGGTACGGGTGCATTCCTCCCAGTAAAGTTTTCCCCCACGAAATCATAACCGTATTGAACACGACAACCAGTAGTATTGAAGCAATTGCCAAACGCCGGATGTGTATAATCGATTCCAGTATCTAAAATCCCCACCTTGACACCTGAGCCGTAGAGCTGGTACTTGTCCCGAAACTGCTCAACATGCGTATTGGCGTGGGCATAGTTAATACCGGTACCAAAGTTCCGACTCTGATGAGCAATAAGGTTAGGGTTCACGGCGTGCGTGATGATGACGTTCGGGGCAATCGCGTGCACGCTATCAAGTGAAGCGGCAAAGTCGACATATATCGCTGTGAAATCTACATTGGAGCCAGCGAAAACTTCACTGTAATTCTGCTTGACGTTATAGGAAATGGAATTGGCACGCAGGCTGGCCAAAAATTCCAGACGTAGTTGTTCCGTAATGATAGCGGTATACAAATCACCGGCGAACTGGACAATGAAACTGTTAGAAATCACCTCTGCGGCTTGGGTACCAGTCACGCTTAACGCCCAAAGGACGCCAAAGGCTAGTAATCCACGGACCAAATGCATCCCTGGGAAATAGTAGGAATGGTTACAGTTGGTAACGTCAAAAAGATACAGTTTAAAAATATTCAGTCACTAATGGTAGCGAATAGTTCAAAGACAAGGAAGTGGTAATTAAATTTTGGACATCGTGCAATTACTAGAAACTGCTGTTCAGCCTCTTTTTATATTGGTGATAGGCACAGATGAAACCATGATTTCCCCCTCCTTTCGATGTGACGAGGCAAGATGACATTTATATACCCAAATTCATACTCATTAATACCCAGATAGCGCCTTAATTAGGCGCAATGATGAGTTTACACTTGGTTCCATAGCTGCTAGAACTCACACTATTCCCTCTTTAGGAAGTGAATGCACAATGATTCCCGAAGGTGTGGAAACAGCTTCTCTTCGCTTTGCAGTATTCAAGGGCTGTTTTGTATTCTTGTCGTGGATTAACGTCCACTTTGACTGCTTTGAAATTCTTTGCCAGAAAGATTTACAATAGTCCTGTAAAGTTATATTTTTCTGGGTATTCCAACGTCCTGTGCATCTGGATAGTGCTGGACTTTAGTGACATTTTTCTTCCCAATTATTTTCCAAGGCCCAACATCAATTTTGCATAATCAAGCGCAGACCAACATATGGGTGATTTTTTTCAACTATATAGAGATTTGGAACAAAAAATATACCAACAATGACATAACCAATAGGATTTTGTGAGAGACCCATTCAACTTTGGCGGATTTATCTCTATATAGTCGAAAAAAAATTATCCATATGAAAGATTTCTTTTCCACTACATAATGAAAAATCTGCCAGAGTTGAATAGATCTCTCACAAAAACCTATTGATTAAAATGTAGGTGGCGTGTGTTCGCTCCAAGTCGCTATATAATGGGAAAAATTTACCCATATGTAATTTTTTTTCGTCAAACACGTATATATTCACAACAGTGTAAACAGATCGACGTGTCTTATTCCAAATTTTAATAACTACTAAAACAATATTCATGAGACAATATTTGTCGATCAATTCACAAACTCTATAGCCAACCAATCCCATGGCCCTTTATAAACAGCAACACTACCTGACGTTCGTTTTACGATTATAGTATGCAGACTTGGTTCCAAGGCTTGCATGTAGATCACAATACTCCTTTCGTCACTAAGCAATGGATTGGCCCACAATGAGCATCGCCATGGTAATCTCACGATACTTCAGGATTGGCGGCTTCAGCTGAAAAAGGGTATGGTAATGAGAATAAGAGTTACTAAACCTTTATGGAATTCCTATTGTACAAAACTGACCGTGTATATCTGATGCTGGTGATTAGAAATTCTAACACACACATTCTCGAGTGCGTGGGACAGAATGAAAGGCATTTTCCTGCGACAATTATGGACTAGGAAACAATCACCCATGGTCCTGTTCGTCATTGGCAGTGTTCAAAATTGAGTCTAGAGGATATTGTAAGGATATGTATCTTTACAATGAAATGTATCCTGGAGTTGTTTCGGTACAATTAAACGATATAAATTTAGACGAGATTGAATGGGCATCCTTCAACGCGGTCCCGAGTTAGGTAATGGTTACATCTGATAGATTCACCCAGAAAACAACAGATTTACATACGATTATGACATGAATTCGACCTTCCTGAAAAAAAAAGAGAATGAACCGAGCCAATCTCCAAAATGTACAGCTGTGATGTAGTCATATGCAATGAGCAGATGGAAATATAAACAAGAGCAATAATACAGCCCAGTCATTGGTTTCAGTAATGGCTAGAAATTGGAGATATTATTTATTCAAGTAGATACAATACATTTAAAACGTTAGCTTTAAATAAATACAGATTGAATTCACATGACTTTTATAATGATCGATTGATTATTATTGAAGAAAAAAAAACAAGTGAAAAGTCAATCAAACTAAAGTAGGCAACACAGCCACAAAAGGATACATAATGCTTGCTTACCTTGACTACAACGTAGTCAGAGGGTCATCGGTGGCGGATAACCGGTCGTTACAGACTGTAATGCTATTCGCTCGTGGTTTAGAGTACACCGGACTGAATGGCCGAGAGGCAAGTGCTGATGGCACTAGACTGCCCTTGCGCAGGGTCCAATTGAGAAGGGATGATCGGGCCAAGTCTTCGTTCAATGTGGTGCCCGAATCATGGTCATGAAATAAAGGGGAATAGGTTGAGTGAGGTGTGTCCAATCCCCTTGGGGAATATACGGATGTTAGGGTGGGCGTTCGACTATCAGTTTGAGACATCTGGGGGTGTGGTTCCACACGGATGGCGTGTACGGCAGATAATAAGCTTTGAAGTTTCGCTTTTTCAGCATCAAGTTGGGTTTTAGCGAATTGATATAAGCAGTGCCGCATTTCATGGGCGCGAGATGAATTGTATTGCTCTAATTCGGTATCCAACCCACTCTGACTGGTATAATATCGGTTTTTGGCCAAAGTGAGTTTGGCCGACGCTTCCTTGGCTTCCTCCTGCAATGCCTTGGAATTTTGACCAGTGGTAATGGTATTTTGTTGGGTACGTTCCCACACGGTAAGCACCCGATCACAAACTGTCAGAGCCGTAGTATATTGAACCAAATGCTCGGTACGTTCATCCATCAACCGTTTGAGGGCTTCCCACATCATGGTATGTTCCGACATCACATCAACCGCTTGATGTAGTTTAATACGGGATTGACGTATACACTGGTCACGTAAATCGTCTAGACAGACAGCCATCGTAGTGGTTTGCCGATCAAACTGCTTGTGGGATACGAGCAATTCTGAGTTGGTAGCGGGCCCCAACCGATACCTGGAATGCAATGTTTGGAGGCATCGGTCACCCACTTTGGCCAGCTGATGTCCCTGGTCCCTTTCCAAGTTTGCCACCAATCCCAGCCGTTCGGCGACCTCCCGGTAACCACGCTGGATATCCAACACCCATTGCTGTCGTGTGGCGTGTGTAACCTGGTCAATTCCTTCCAAGGGGTCGGTGGGGGCTATTATCCTAAACCCATTCGACGGGATCCTGGAGCGGTACTTGGTACGCCGAAATAGCGAAAACCGGGCTAGCCGCTGAGAAGTGGGTTGGATGACATCGTTGGCTGACATATTTTCCGATAAAAAATGCAACATAGGCGGACTAGTAATCACGATGGACCGACTGGCCAACCGTACCAGATACCGGTGGGCGTGGAGCCGTTGGCGTTCGATATAGGTCGGATTATCGAACCGGTCGAATTCGACATGGTCGTCGAACAACGGGAGCACTACATGGGGCTGGTCGGGTTGCTCGAAATACAGTCGTAGGTGATGCTGTAACCAGCATAGTTGGGCCAGTGTTCGATAAATCGGTGATACTAGAACTTGACCATTAATGTGGACTGGTACCAAACGTCCTGCTACGTCAACCTTGGCATCGGGCCGTTGAATAGCAATGCGGTAGGTCAACTCCCCCTTACGGGTAGCCACCTCGGGAATAGCCAACTCCAGGGTCATTGGGAGCCACTGCAAGTCTACGGTAAGGTAAGTGCGCTACAGCCGAAGTGAGAAGCAGTAGATGTGGCGGTTACCAAAAAGTCGGAAAGAGACCTAATAAACTGGTGGGAAACGAAGGAACACTGGGGCCCATATGGGATACGACAGGCTGAGTTTTGTAAATAAAAATGTAGAAAATAAAATTAAACAGAGTCGGAAGTCCCCAATACGGCTTTTTTCGAGATGAAGCCCGACAAGGCGGTTGGATAATTGAATGTGGCTGCCAGTTACTGGATTGTGCAGACTGCAGTGAGAAATGAGGTTACCAAAGGACAAGATGCAGCAAAGACAATAAATGTATAGAATGGTGGCAACATCACTATTATAACTCAGCACACGGTGTGTCGAAAGTGTCTCTAGTGTTTCGTCGCCATGTGTATTGCACCAGAAAATAAACCAAACCAGGAGAAATGACCTATATGCTGCGCTGGAGAAGAAACCCGCAGTGAACCTGTCCAGGCAAGTATGACTGAGGGATATGTCGGTGTCCAGACTGGGCAACGTGTGTGTATAGACAGGAAGAGAGGGCGTAGAACTCTGTAAATTTCTAGCCACTGGTCCCAGACACTCCGGCAATTGGTTATGGCTTCCAATGCAGGGGAATTGTGAGGCCATTTTAATGTTTAATCCAAGCACAAAATCCATTATACGCTTACACGCCTCTTCTTTCATTCCTTCCTTAACCATACTGGTATCTTTTATGAACAGTGGCGGCAACGGATGACTACCATTGCCCTTGTCTTTGTACTACCTGACTCTTTGGGGATCACTCCTAGTTGGAAATGAGGGATATTCTCTCGTCCGCTGACAACAACAATATCAGCGGTGAACTACATTTCTTTTCTTTTTTTTTCATTGTTTACTTGCCAAGGACTTCACCAAATCGAAGCGCCCTAAAAGCCAGTAATGCCACCGATGGCCTTGTTGCATAACTCCACATGCCCGGAAAATAAAGAAACGTATAGCTATGAACATGGGCGCATATCAATTTTCTAGCTAGAGCAATAAATTACTTGACGTGGCCATCAAAATCGATAAACGGATTTATACAGGTGTAGATTAAAAGAGAACTACCACTCGCGTTTCCTACTTCCAAAAGAAACAGGTGGTGCTAGTGATAGTGGGAAGCCGTACACATTGATCGACAATTTTTGCTTTAGCATCTAGCGAGCAACCATACCTTGTAGATGTAAGTCACAGGATTTCTGCGGTAAAAAAGATGATAACGTGTTGAGCAGCTCCAAACAAATGATTTTTGTTAACCCACTTTGTATTAGGAAAAAAAAAAACACCGACAGAGTGAGTCCAGAGTGACCAATCCCTCACGATTATTTTCATTGACTGGCACTGTAATTTAGTCACCCACCCCTTCCTTCAGTGTCCAGGTCGCTTTGTGTAACCTTATATAAAGTCCGCTATTTGCTTCACCTTGGTTACACAAAAGGAGGCCCACTCACCTTGTTCCTTTATTTCTACATCTGGCCAACGGAGAGTGTTGGAGTGGAATCGCATGATAAGGGACAGACGCGTTGCCAGAGTCCAATAGTCATTCCTTCCCCCACATATATCTCTTCCTCAAGTAGGAGCAGCCTCGTCTACCATGCCTATCGAATATTTATAGCGATTTCATTTGCCTTAATAGTTTTTAACAAGTTTACTACCGTGAAAACACGTTGTCCTTGTATATATAAAGTGGGCTTAGACCTTCGTATAACAGTACCTCATTTTGGTATCGTTTGGATTTATTATTTTCATAGTTTGGCTCACCATCGTACCGTACGTCAATTTATTCTGGATTTACATTCACTGTATATCTTTGAGGTAAAAATAGGCGTAGTGATTACCACCATATTGCTTTTTTTTTCAACGTTTGTATTAGCCACACTTTCTGCTTCGTTATTGTGTATCAGCGTAAGGTTATACCCCTTGTGTTTGACACTGGGAAGTGAACGGTAGAAATTATTTGAAACCCTTCATCTCTGATGAATCATACCCCTAAGCAGGTGCACTTTGCCAGTTGGCTAACCACATTTCGCAGCAATGACACTCGTGGGCATACAATGGGGCAGGCTGGGACTGTGGGTCCTGCTGATCAATGTCTTGACTAGCATAAACTACCGTGAGGTACAAGGTCGAAGTTTAGCAACGGAATTCAAGATTGAGCCCCTGGACAACGGGAAGATCCCGGTGTTGGTCGTTGCTCCCATAATTCCCGAAAAAGGGCCGGAAGGCAAGTCCGTCCCTGCTTTAAACTCTAACCCCGCCCTGGTTGAAGCACCAAAGGAATCATCACAGGTCAAGTCCGACGAAGGACATCCGAGTAATATACCAGCAGAGAAAGAGCGCACGCCAACCTCAAAAGCTATAGTACAACGTCCATCCTCTTGGAATTGGCTACGGCCTACTAGTTTGCCCTCACCCACCGCTCTGGTCAATGCGGCAGCCTCTTATGCGCTATCAGCCATGAAAAAGGCCGGTAGCTGGTGGGAAAGCTTCCGAGGTCTACGTCGCTCGGAATCTACACCTAACCTTGTGGCTCAAAGCCAAGCAGACACCACTATCCGACCCCCCCTTCAGCGTCAATCGTCCTTGCCGCCAGGACCAACCAAAGGCGTATCCCAGCTGCTTGAACATTCGGGCAACCGGGATACGCTGAAAAAATAGGTAAAAGCCGAACCCTATATACCCCCTTCCTCGAGTTACAGCACAGCCGTCTCCCCGGCCTTGCGCAAACCCGGGGGCGATATACGTAAGAGATCGTCCTGGTCCAACGGTGACACACACCGCCAAGTGGGAGGAACTTACTTTCAAGCTCAACGTAAAGATTACGGACCCCGTAACTAGCTGAGCAACTCGTGATAGCCTTAAAAAAACGGAATCTGCAATAATAAGCGGTTTTCTGGTGAAAATTTATAGCGTTTCTAACTAAAGTGACTTATGCCTGTGGTTGACCCATTATTCGGCACACTTTTATACAAGATGAAGCAAGCACACCGTGGCGTATGTTTGATGAGCGAATAAATAAAATTAGGATTGGGGTAAACTAGACCTTTAATAAACTAAAGATAAACGCCAAAACCTACGCACTATGGCAAATATAAGGTAATGTATATAAACGATAGAGAGAGCCAGGGGCGAGTAAATGAATAATCAGCGTGTTTGAATGATCTGGGACAGGGTCTTAGTCATGTGATATATGCTAAAGGAGGAGACGAGGCAACGCCGAATTTTAGCAAATAAAATTATATTAAACATGTCAAATTAACAACTTCTGTCGTATTTTGTGGTACTGTGGACCTATCTAAAAACTAGTCGCAAGTGGTTTATTACAATGTCATAATGATGTAGATATTATAATAAGTGAGAAGATATATTCGTTCATGCTGGTATAGATTCACAGGTGATATAAAAGGCTGTGATATACTGATGAAAAAAAAATCGCGTAAACTAAATAATGCCAATGTAAAAATAAAGTGATATCTGGTGAAAAGAAGAAAATCATTGAATAATAAACATAATGATTACTAGGGGGTATTATACTTGAACCTACACTAATACTATTACATGATAGCGGCAGATAAACCAAAAAAAAATAAACAACTACATACACAATATACATGGCTAAAAAAATGAAGTCATTACTAACATTACCGGTCATTATTTTTAGAGGACAAATCGATTGTTGATATCACATGCCCACCGATCCAACTCGGCACGTTCACCTTGGAAATAAAACACCCCGGATTTATCTACTACTCGTAGTGTGGCGCCGTCGGGCAGTACCTGAGCAGGATAAACTTTTGTGTCCAATTTAAGTACATTCAAGAGATGCTGACCGTGAGGGGAATCCGATTTGGAACACTGTAGCATCAGGTCATTAAAGAGGTAAAACTCAAAGGGCATACCCACCTGGTTGACCTTGATGCCCAGAGGGTGTTTCCGGAAATTGCGGGTGGAGGTGACTTGCGCTTGCAAGTACAAGGTACCCCGTCGAATAAACCGACGGTGGGGCTGGATAAGCTGGATACGTTGGGAACCCCGAATTTGGTTGGCAATTTGAATTACCTTGACGTTGCGTTCCTGATCCCGCTTCTTTTCGTTAATTTCGTCAGCACGATCCCGAACTTCTTCCAACGCCCGCACCAAATCCGGATAATCCGGGTGATCCCGAGGTGTGGTTTCCAAAAGCTGCTCCAACAACAGCTTGTAACGTGGCACACGCTGCACGGGCAACAAAAGGTAGCCCAGTAAATTCAGCTGATTATGATCCGAGTGTCGCCGCGCCAAGGCTAAAAATTTGGTAAATTTCTTCCTTTGCTTCTCTAAATCCGTCAATAGTTCGGTGGCATTGTCAAAATTGTTCACATATACCGAATAGATACGAATGAAAGCCGAATTCCGCAAGAAAACATTACCCAAACGTTCGTCTTGTTGCTGAACACATTGTTCCAATTCCGGGAGTAAATGGTCCCGATGAAGCATGAGCAAGGAGTCCACATTGCTAAAGATGCTCTTGATCTCTGTCGACGACAGGATCCCCCGGTATTTGTGATAATAAGTATCCAGATTGACCTCCCCCACCTGATTGGTAGCGGCACCCGACATTAGCTGTTTTAGGTGATGAGTCCCAAAAGTCTGGTGCAACGATGTCGATAAAGGTAGTCCGGCACTTCCCTGGGTTCCCGAAAGGTGACGATGGTGGTCAGATAGGTTAAGTTCACCATTCGGCAGCTCTACCTCGTGGCTGTCCTGGGAAGTCTGGTCGTCTTTAGCAGACGAGATATCCGACGTAGATTCCACATCGCTGCTCGGGTTCCGTGACAATGATGACAACGATGGGTTACTCCGACTACCAGAAACCGCCGGCGATACCCCGCATCGACCGGCCACTGTCGGATCCAGCGGAGCAATGTAGATCTTGACTAACCGCAACAGACAATCTACATAGGTACGTTCCGTTTCCAGTATCTCCGTTACGATTCGTCGTCGCTTTTCTAATTGTGCCTCACTGGATAAGGGTTCTACAGGAGAATTTGTGGTAGACACTTGGCTATCGATCTGTAGTTCGGGAACCTCAGTATCATTTATGGTTTCCGGCGGACGACTGGTCAGTGTTGTAGCATCCCGAGTTGGGTCGTTCATGAGGCTGGTGTAGCGAACCTTAAGTTGTAACTGGGCAGTTTCCGCAGTGTGGGGCGACAGATCCCATTCATCACGGAGCATACCCAGGATATTCAGCAGGTTCGACGAGGCCGGCTGTTTGGTAGTGGAAAAATTAGGAACGTATGACGTATGGGAGGAAACTGAAGGGGTTTGGGGGGTGGTGTGACCAGGGCCGGTAGCATTGTGGTATTTCACGGACTGAACATTTTGCTTGTTGACGACATCCGAGTGAGAATGCTTGAGTGATAAATCCTGTTGCGTTAGATATGCAGACAGTGGTGGCACAGAAGGGTTCCCCTGGGAAGAAGTGGATTTGCTATGCTGATGATGACCTAGTTGCAGATAACTAGGAGTTTGGACAGCAGCTGTAGTGCCCAGGCTCGTCGAGAGTAGCATTTCTTGGCTACCCATGGTTGATCCCACCTCGCTAGGGTTAAGAGGTGGCAATGGCCGATGGCCCTTACTTCCAACAGGTGATTTTCCCGACAAGGAATGCCCTGGTAAGAAGGATGGTCGGTGAGGGGGAGAGTGTATACCATTCGACCAGTCCATTTGGAGTCTACTGGATAGGGTGGGAGAAGACCCTGAAAGAGAGACATTTTGGGACAAAGGCGTGAGTTCGGAAGAAGGGGCTAAATTCGAGTCACTAGAACTTCGCATATTAACCTGTAGGCCCAACACATCGCCAGAAGGTAATACAGAACTTGTCGAAAGGTTGGTGGTATTGTTGTTCTGGGAACCATGAACGGCAAAATGGACAGCAAGCTCTGAATCGGGAAAGAAATCATGGGATGGCTGAGTTTCATCATCCTGTCCCCGCGGACATTCTGACGACGAAGGACTCAGAGGTGGGCTTAGAAATGGTTTGGGTGGGACAACTTCCCGAGGAGGTGGACCGGGAGTGTTACCAACGCTTTTGGAAGAGTTACGATAATATGCAGGTAATACGGGAGGTTGGGTTTTGGGACTGGTCGGAGTGGAGTGGAACACAACCGGGTGATCGATATCATGGGAGGAAAGTCGATGAATTCGATTGTACAATTGGGCCAGCGCTGGAGAAATAGCCAATTCCTTTCCAGCCTGGTTAGTCCTGCTGACAGTCACCTGCTTGGGAATTTGGGGAAGTGGTTCATGAGAATAAGGCATGGATGGACGCCGTCCAATGACCTGGGAAGTGGCTTCGCTGAGGGAGATGACAGGAGGCTGTTCTACCTGGCGTTGACGAAGTGATGGACGGGAACGTGTCCGGTGAATCGGACGACCAGGTACCGGTTGTGGGGGAGACACGGAAGCCGAATAATTTTGAGCGAGAGCCGGTGACGAACGCTGACGGTTCAGGGTACGCTGTTTTTCCGCCGAATGGGAGACTGCAAGTTTTTGACTTCCTTCCGACGGCGACTCCATAGGCCAACGCAATTCGGTCGATTCAGCCTGAGGACTGGAGGGCGTCGATTTGGCCCCGAAAGAGGCGTGGCGTAGTCGTTGGGTAAACGCGTGGAATGGTCCCGCCAACCCGTTAGTGGATACTGGGTCCGGGTTGGGACCAAGTGTTTCTCTCTCCTTACCCGGAGGTAAAACCCCAAACGAGGACTGGTCATTACGTGTCCGAATCATGGGTGGTAAAGGAGGTACCGGCGGGGCAGTGGTGTCAACCACGACTTCCCTTCCACTCACCGCTGGTTCCATGGGATCATGACGTACTTGGAGGGGCACACTAATTGCAGGAAAAGACTTGGCCGAGGACTTGGCAGACGGTTGACGGATCATTTGGCTCATCAATTTTACAGCGTTCCGGGTGAGTGTGCTTTGTTTAGATTTGCTTCCGCCTTTGTTATCACTGGAAAGTTCGCAGGGATTGCTCGAGACACTCACCGAGGATATCCGTGGGGTGGTGGACCGATGATCCTGTACATCCGTTGACGTTTGCCGGGACTTGGGTTCCGACGACGCCAGGGATGACGAAGAAGGGGACCGGAACGTGGTGTGGAAACCCAAACTGTTCTCCTCCCGGGGGAAGCTCTCATAACTACTGGTGGGAGCCGTCCGCGGCGTTTGAACATCCGTGTAGGGGAAGGACGAAGTTATCGATAGTAGGGGCTTAGGCTCGTTGGCAGTGGACGTACTGTTGACTGTGGAGTGCAGAATAGGTGAAAAAAATTGAAAGGCCACTTCGGTAAAAGGGTTGCCTTGGATGTTTAACGTGCTCAGCGAATCACACAGTAGACCAACAAAACTGGGGATAGTGACCAATTGGTTAAAACTTAAATCCAAAACTCGCAAGGAAGACAAGCGAGTGAGGTGGATATTGAGGTAGCGAATGCGGTTGTGGGAAAGGTCGAGTACTTCGAGTTTAGTCAGTTCTCCCAGAGATTCGGGGAAAACGGCGATCTGATTATGTCCCAAGTAGAGTTCGCGTAAATTTTGGAGGTGACCAATTTCCCGGGGCAAATCGGTGATGAGATTATGCGACAATATCAACACCCGTAGGGCCTGGTAATCTCGACATAAAGTCAAGGGAATACGGGGTAGCTGGTTGTAGCTGAGGTTTAGTACATGACAAGGCCCGTTGGGTAGAGGTAGGTTGACTAACCCTTGGCCTGTTAAATCTAGGACGGTGGAGGTCGGAGACTCTGTGGGAGTGCCTCCCAGGCTCACCACCTCTACCAACGAGTTCCGGGCGGTAGAAGTGCCTGACGTATTGACCAAAGTGGAGGTGGAACCATTGGGCCAAGTGTGACCCTCCGAATCCGTGGTAACAGCCGCACCCTTGTCCATACTTTGCCGATGTACCCATTTATTATGTGGAGCAGGAGGCATGGCTGTAGTAAGATCTGGTAATGAACCGTTCATGGTCAATAGATATAGAGTAAAAAATTACAAGTCCGGTGGTAACTCACTAGGGGAGGCGTACTTTGTGGTTATGTACCTCCCGTAGAACTGCGATGGCTAAAAGCGGTCACCGATAAAATGACGTATGTCACCCACGGTGTGACAAAGGAGGTAAGTTTCCCTAGTGATAGATAACGGAAAGCGTTCAAAGGAATAGTCGGAATAGAAGTAACGTTGGACAAGGGTTAGTACAACAGAGGGTAAATAAACACTAAGTAGCTGCCACACGACGAAAACAAGAACAAGAATAAAAACTAGAGAATAAGAAGACCCAGCATAAAAAACTAGAAATCAAACATAGGTGGCATAGTGACTGTTTTACAATGCATATACTCAAGACTGCCTACGCCAGGGCTTGACTTATAGCGACCAAAGGGCGATAAAAAAAACCATAACAACAATGTTTTGAAAATAAGCAAAAGGCGAGGGAGGGGCGTACTTTATCTATATATTGTCAAAACACTGAATGGGAATCATCCATTGCTCTATCCTCCCCTCCCCACACACACCCGCTCCACAGTGGTAGTGTAATATGATCCATAAATAGGGGGAAATCCATAGAATCACTCTTGCGACTGAATTGCGCGGTGCTTCTAGGTTGGACCCAGGAAGTAATAATCGACCACATTATTTCCCCTTCCTCATAGGAGATCATCCAGCCCTCGCGAACCAGCAAGACGTCTTTGCGGATATACTTTGGTGCCTGATCCAGTCTTAATGAAACATTGTCAACATGTAAACAAAAACAAATGCTGACGATTTGGTAACTGAGGAATGGGCATCAGGATTATCATTGGATCCTCATCATCGGATATTATTATGAAAAACAAAACAATAAACAAATTCTTGCTCCAGGCGTAACTGACTTCCTCCAGGGAACAGTCCCAGTGTCAAAAACTAAAACTCTAAAGCGACCCCTATATGGGCAACGAACACAAAATCACCCTATCTACATCCCTCAGTGCCTCTACTCAGGTTTGTATAGCTTACCTTGTATACAAATGCGTTAGGACTACGCTCAAGTGGGAGTAGGAACGGATACGAGCCCGGTAAAGAACCGGCCAAAGTGTCAACAAAAGGAATGCGATGGTTTGGTGCAGACACCAAAACCGGTGTATGTCGCCCTGGAGACTTTGTACGTGGTAGTTTGGACTGGAACAGAGCAGGGAAGTGTTGCCTCAACCTTCAACGCAAGTGGCTTTTTTTTCAATGCAACAATTCACAAAACAGTTTTCCGGAATATAAAAAGTAAACAAGAAAAAGACGTTGAGTCATAAGATACGTGATGGTTCCTGAAATAACGGATACCTTGGACCTTGATGCTGTGAAACACGAGACCGTGTTTTTTTTTTCCTTGTGATGGCGATAAGAAACCTCCCACCACACTCCGCCGCGGGCGAAACTCAACTCCCCCGCAAGGGGAAAGAGGGGTGTTTAACACCTCCCCACATGGTATGCTGATTCGTCTTCTCAGCTATCATTGCACATTCATATTGTATATTTTTTCTTCGTTTTTTTTTTTTCACGCAGCATTTCACCCGATCTCCATCATTGGCCAGGCTAGTCCCCCCCCCGGTCGACAGTGGTGCCTCTCTCCCCCTCTCCTTTGGCCGGTTATTAGCGGTGGGGTTAGCCCGAGTTATTGGCCGTCACTGTGTAAGAATACCTTATGCCGGACCAACCACTGTCATCGTCAGCCACCATTAAGCCAACCATACTCGAGGCAGTGTATTCATTTTAAGTAGCCTGCGGGTGCATTTCGTTGTCGTCTCTATTGGGAGAATACGATTGCCGTTACAATCGGATTCCCAGCCTCATCGACCAACGATATTTCGATGGGAACGGAAAAGCAGTGAGTGGACCACCATCCCATACTCTGCCGATTCTCATGCAAGTGTGACGGGGACCGTGCGAATACGTACCATTGTGAGAAATGCCTTTTTTTCCGTTTTTACTGTTACCTCTGCTGATTAGTGGTGGTGCCATCTACCTTTGGCTCAGAAGACGATGTTTTGTGTACTGTTAGGCTTAAAAGACTTGATGCCCCTTATCCGTGCTTTGGGCGCCAATATTGTGCCAGAAATAGCCTCCTCCATAGATGTGATACAAGGCACCTTCCATTCGATCAGCTTGCTATTGGAAACAACGTACCTTCAGGTTCCGGTAATACCGTTAACCACGTTCTGGTAGCATTTTGCTATTCTTTGAAACGGTATTTGGAGGTTTATAATTTAGTTTCATTTTCCGATTACTCCACCTCTCTTTGTGTTAGTTGTAGGTATTCAAATTTTATGCAACTATCTTCTCAATCCCCAGTCCCTGCCCAAGAGGATCTTGTTCCTGAATTATGATGGCCTTGCCAAACTCAGCACATGGAATACAGATTTCAACTTTCTGCAAGTGATTCATGGAGAACTTCCCCACTTCCTCCCCTACATCACTACTTATGATAACAAACACGGGGTGATTACGTAACTGAACATACACCAGTTGTTTTTGTTTACATTTGGTCACTTGTACCTTATTAACGATATTACTTATTGAAAAAAGGAAAAACAACAACGACAACAGGGGGGCGGAAAAATGGAACACATGTCGTTCATTGTTTTAAATTGATTTTCAATATTCTTCTGGCCCTGACGCACTATGAGTTTGTTAACCTTGTGAGAAATCCGCAAAAATCTTATGATGATTGTCTCCCCCTCCCCTCATAGCTTTAATGAAAAAGAGAACTTCGTTGGTATGTCATTCTGACGTCAAGCGCTCATCTCTGGCCAAATTATTGCCTATATTTTATGACTTTCAGTGGCACTAGATTTATTCGGCTGTGTTAATGATAACATATTGCCGGTGTAATTGACGTACCCAGTTAACTACATAATCCCTTTTCTGCACCAGTATATCGCTTGACAACCGGTTTACATTTCTATTAGAACACACTATGACTTCTGCACTGCTTACATGGTGTTTACGCTGTGTCACCTAGGAAATAAAAGACGATTGAACCTTGGATTACTACTGTTCACGTGATAATAAATCCGAAGGTGGGTTGAGTTGATGGGGAAGGGCTGTGGACGGCTCAGCGAAACTTGACATATCATTTGGGTTAGCCTCGCCACTATTTTCGGTACCCGATTTGAGGGTGGTTTTTTTTGGGGGAGGGGGATGTGATTATCTTTTCATTTCCCTTTACATATCCCTTTTCTATGATTTACTGCATCGACTTCCACTACTTTGGGTATTAGTCGTTTTATTGACCCTTGGCACCATTTTAACCTACTGTTTCTTTCATTCAAAAACTAGGATACCTTTTATGGTATTTAATAGCTACAAGTTGTTGTACATTTCAAGCACGTAGCCCATAATGACCATTTCACGACCCATCGCCTTTGTAAGCGGGCTGGTATTGTCGGCCAGCGTATACTACGCCCTTAGCGCCGACGCAGTGACTAAAATGGACCAGAGCCAAACGCTGCTACAACGCATCAACCGTACTTTGGGTGAAGCTACCGCCACTTTGTCTGACCAGCGACAACCGACAGTGACCAACAAGGTGCAATCTGTATCTACGGTCACCACCACTACTGACAGTCCTTTGCCTCGTATTGTTACCGCTTACCGGGAAGAAAAACACCGCTTCTTTGATAACGTCTTACCTCGGGCCAAGCACCTCTGGAATTCTCATTTGTACCAATTAGCCCAAGATTTTGAAACGTTACAAAGCAAGGTGGACCAATGGGTCTGGGGTAAAGGTGGACGTGCCTAGTAAAAATTAACGTGTCTTATATAGCATTCCCCAATTATTATTACTGTGCTATTTCTTGGTTTAGATTGCCACCCTATGCTCTTTGGTACATGTACGCATATAGAGAAGAAAAGTAATAAAGTGATGAAAACGACTCTTAGAAATCTTTCACATTATGTGACTCAATTACTACTTTTCCACGACATCAAGTGACAAGTATTAGATAAACAACCACTCGAGAAATTTAGAGGGCAGGCCTGTAGAGGATATTAAAGCAAGTGCATGCGAACCACTTCTCCGTTGTTGACTTTCAAAGTATCGAAAAATGGAGGAGTGAGACATGTTGGAGAGTGGTGAAGTCAGCAACATCACAGTAATGATGACCAGTTATCAGGTGAAGGAGTACCTAGCAATATGGCTGATTTTTTTCTGACTACATAGGGATAAATCCGCTGAAATTGAGTGGGCCACTCACAAAATCCTATTGGTTACACTGAAGTTGGTATATTTTTTCCTCCGAATCTCTATATAGTCGAAAAAAAATCACCCATATCATAAAGGGCAACGTATCATTTTCCAAGCCCCTTTGTGACATCAAGAGGTTTCCAACCACACTGGCCAGATAGGTAAATCCACGTACGAATTGACTCACTTTGGAAATATCCTTACTTATATAATGATTGCGAACTGCATATAAGAACTAAATTTTATTTATAATAAATACCATCATTGTCAAGTACTGTGTGCACCCTCTTGAATCACTCATCAAAACATCTGTGAAAATAACTCAGTTGGAGGGAACCAAGGACTTCATTATAATCTCATCATCATTGTCAAAGACTCTACCCTCCAGCTTTTTCTTGACACATGGGAACTACCAAAAGTCACATGGGGCAAGGTCAGGAGAGTAGGGTGGTGCTTTAAGTAGTTGGAGTCCAAGCTCGTCCATATGGGCCTTGCTATAATGAGAAACATGAGGCCTTGCGTTATCCTGGTGGAGGATGATACAGGAAGTGGGTAATTTTGGGCATGCTTTCTGCCATTCTTTAATCATTGGTTTGACACCATTCCTTTTGTATTATTAACTCTTGTATCTAGTGTCACCAGTATCAAACACAGTATGAAAAATACTCACTTTGTCGAGGAGCACAGTCCATTTAAAATTTTCTAGCTTTGAGGTCCACTGTAGCTGAGCAGGGATGTAATCACACCATAGTGTATATGAACCCATACCTTTTAACCAGTGCCAGTCTGGGTCATTAACATAAATCCAGGTTGCATCACATGTCACAATATTATACATGAGAGAGTTGGTTGGTTTCTGAAAATGGTCAAGGAAATTGAGGCAAAAGGTTTTATGGTCATTCTGCAACTCCAATGTTAGGGAATGAGGAACCCAAGTACTAAAGTACAAATGGTAATGCAACTGGTTGTGGAGGATATTCCAAACATCCCACAGTGAAGTCTTTACCTCCCACACAAGCACTCTCAAGGTCACAAGCAGGTCTTCATTAACTAGCCATTCAATGGTGTCACTTTTATATTCATAGGTCTCATTGGAAGGACATCCTGTGCAGTGCTCAATTTCGAATGACAAATGGCCAGTCTTAAAGTTGTTGTATCAGTAGCACATCATGGTATATGAAGGACAGCCTCTTACATAAACATGCTGCAAGGTTTGGTGGATTTCAGTTGGGTTTTGGCTGAGTTCAAAAATAAATAAATGTGTGACTGCATTAAGCCTGGGGTAATGGTAGGCACAGGGTATTGTGACTTGAGTGAATGGTAAATGACTTTTAAATTAGGATAACTCAATGAAAACAAAAGGTAGAAAGGTAAAACTGAGATGTGTATGTTCTCATTAACAAGGGGTAACAGTATAAAAAGGGTAAGAAAAAACTATAACAATTTACCCCTGCTTTTGGTTATTTTTAGAATAGGTAAGAGCCATGGTAAGGGACCTCAACTGGGGAAGGGAGAGGGTATTTCGCCTGAAGTTCATCATAGTGTTGTTTAATATAGATACAACTGTTGCTTTCATAACCAATAACTGTCTCATACACTCACCAGCACTACGTGGCATGTGCCTGCTGTTAAGTGGCAAACCCGACTCTTGTAGGTTACCACTCATTTGGGCCTTGACCATCAAGTCTGAGCTCAGGCTGGCGTAGCCTATGTCATCATCACCATGGTCGGTGACACTGGTTCTTGGTACTTGGTGCTCGTGCATCTTTATTCGTGAAGTATAGTTCGTGAAGGTAACTTAATAAAGCACTAATACATGAAATAACATAACACGTGA